>JAFHBV010000218.1:0-60319 GCA_019022785.1 Pseudomonodictys pantanalensis
CATGAATTCTTAATGTACCCGTCATGTGTTTACCAGGTCTTATGCTGTCTCGGAATTGTGGTCCACCCCCNCCCCCCNGCAGCCCCGAATGTAAGCAAAAGCGGGGCTTGGTTCACGGTCGCGCAAAAGCACGCTCGAACCTACTGCGTGTATTATTATCCTCTGGAAGATCTTCCAGGTGCGCTCTCGTGATCGTAGCCTATAGAGACATGCCGATGCTGGTATCGATATAATTGGCCTTGTGATTGGCTGCCTTTATGAACGATACCATTCTGGCCAATGGAGGGCCTTGGTGGCAGGACCGACGAATATTCGATTTATCGACGAGTTGATTGGCTTCTATCTCTGAACATTAGCCAACATGAAACAGAGGGGATCTCCGCCATTGCGTAGCCTCGGCGGGTATTTCCATTCCTCCGCAACACCCAGACATGAAGATGTTCGTGGCAGACACGGGATGGTCGCGCTTTTCTAGCGTGGCTTCATATTGACTTTTGGGATTTTGGCCGGTGGTAATGTAGTACCGTAATTTGGTCCCCCTTTGCTGTGCATGAGCATATTTCGTCCAGCTGGGGATGCCCCCGTATGGGCTACGCCGCGGGTTAGCTATTTCAAACCTCCACGACAGCAAGACAGCTGCGGTGCCGTGGGACGGTGCAACGTGACGAACCCTGGCTGGTGCCGTGTGTGGACGCGTTCCAGAAAGCTTCGGAGCCATTCTTTTCAAAGGATGGACCCGCCGGTTTCAAGAGCGAGCGTGGACGTGCCATCCTGGCCCTCATGTTGGCTTCCCCTGAGATTTTCGTCTCCCTCGAGAGCTGGCCACCGCAACCAATTGTCTGCTGCGTCTCCTGCATCGCAAACGCGTCCGACGAGTCCTGGGGACCTCTTGCGGCTGGCCACATCCTCGTCCATTCACTCTCCTGTTTCTTCTCGTGCAGGCTTGCGATCCGTTGCGCGGGCTGTTGGAGCGACAGCTGCGTCAAACGGCGTTATTACAGAACGTTTCTAGCTCTTCGGCACGTCGCCGTCCCTGCAGTAGCACACAATCCACAGTACGCGCTGTGTCTGCTATTCCTTCCGAGGTACGTACATCCTATCTAATTCGCAGCCATTCACTGCGCGCCTGCCGGGTGCTGGCCCCCTTCAATCTCATCACCGCCTCCGCCATCTCTCCTCCCACCAAGAGGCCGCCGCCGCCAGCTCATCATCTGCAGGCCTTCTCCTTAATCCCGTCTCCTAAGATTATCCGCGCGCGAACACCCGCCCCGTACCCCGTGTCTCCTAGATAACGTGACGCTCGCCCACCACGCAGCATGGCGACTGCAACACCAACCAAATCCTACTCTCCCGCGCCCAAGGACGGCTCGCCCGATCACACGGCCCTCCCACAAATTGCCCATCACCCCAACGGCGACAATCAGCAGCCCGCCGGCCCTCGTCGTTCGAGCTTCAATTTTCTTCGTCGCAAGAGCTCCAGCGAGACTCGTGGTAGTGGACACCGTAGCGCATCCGGAGGCAAAATGAGCAAGAAGCAGCGAGCACTTGCCCAGGAGGAGGCCCTGCGCAGGCAGCGTGAGGCGGCGATGCTTCCCCGACAGCCACCACGCCTACCTTCGCACGCGCCTCTTCCCCAGATGGAGAGCTTCGGCGGCGAAGAGCGACCCGATTCCATCGCCATCGTTTCCAACAGGGCTGGCGGTTACAACCCCAATCCCAACTTCAGCAGACCCTCGATGGACTACAAGATGCAGCAGCCAATGGCCGCTGCCGGCGCGCCGACGGCCGCGATGGCCCCGATGCCAGGCACCTCGCCGTCGTACATGGACTACGACCCGTACCCGCGCACCGAGAGCATGACCCACCGCGGCCGTTACAGCTACGCAAGCAGCGCAATCAGCTCCGTCAACAGCCCGCGCCGCGTGCGAAGGAGGAAGGATCCGACTCCCTTCAAGTACGTGTTTCGGAAATCTGAATCCTGTCCTATCCGCTAATTTCGATACAGCATCCTCGTCATTGGAACCAAGAGCTCTGGCAAATCCGCCTTCATCGAATTCCTGCGCACCGCACTCGCTTTGCCCGCGAAGAAGCGTCCCCATACTCCCTCGCCGCCTCCGTCGGCAGTCACGTCTGACTCGACTTTCACATCGCAATACTTGGAGACCGAAGTGGACAACGAGCGGGTTGGTGTCACACTATGGGACTCACAGGGCTTGGAGAAGGGCGTGGTCGACTTCCAGCTCCCAGTCATCACCTCCTTCCTCGAGTCAAAGTTCGAGGACACGTTCGCGGAAGAGCAAAAGGTCGTGCGCGCTCCCGGCGTTCGCGATACCCACATCCACTGCGTGTTCCTCATTCTGGACCCTGCTCGCCTCGATGCTAACATCGCCGAGTCGAAGAAAGGCAATAACCACATTATTGGCGGGCTGGACGAGAACCTGGACCTTGGCGTTCTCCGCGAGCTCAAGGCCAAAACAACCGTCATTCCGGTTATCAGCAAGGCCGACACCATAACCACGGCGCATATGCGATACCTCAAGAAGATGGTTTGGGATACCATTAAGCGCGCCAAGCTTGACCCATTGGAGGCACTGCACCTCGACGATTCGGAGGAAGAGGAAGATCTCTTGGACGAGCGCGACGAGGACGCCTACGTCCGATCCGACGACGAGGACCAATCGGCCGTTCTTAACAAGATTATCGATCGGTCTTCCTCAGAAGCCGGTTCTGCCGCTTCCTCCAGCTCGTCAAATCCTCCGTCTCCGCCTACCTCGCCGCCAAGTGCGAAGCGCAACCATACGCGCAAGCCATCGGCGATGTCGGCCTCCATCCATAAAGAAGATGGCGAGAGCCCATATCTGCCCCTGAGCATCATTTCGCCTGATCCATACGAGCCTGAAGTCGTCGGCCGCAAGTTCCCTTGGGGCTTCGCCGACCCTTACAATCCCGAGCATTGCGACTTCGTTCGCCTCCGGGAGAGCGTCTTCAGCGAATGGCGGGCCGAACTTCGCGAGGCCAGCCGGGAGCAGTGGTATGAAGGTTGGAGGACGCAACGGCTGCAGAAAGTCCCCGCCAAGCGGAGGATAGCAACCTCGGATGGCCTCTCTAGCAAACAGCTTTCGGTGCCCGTTTCCAATGGCAGAGCTGCGAGCGCTGGTCGCGATTTTCGACAACACCGGAGCACGCCCTATTAGTCGAGCGCACTGAACCTCTCAGAACAAATTGACGCGCCTCTGAAGCGAATCAATTTCGCTACGATCGCTGCAGCTGGGCTACGGGATAATTGCTGTGCGGGCATCGACGACTGCACCCACAGAACGACGGATCCTTTCCCATGTATTCCCTTTGTCATCTTTTACCGTTGAATACTTCATACCCCCTAAATACTCTTCCCCCATGTCAGATGCAAAAATTCCCCTTCCTGTCCCTTCTCACAGCCTCTTGGTATCCCGAGTGTGTGTTCTTTTCTATACCCTTGGGTTCCCCGGCGCTCAATCGGCTTGGCTGCGTCTATATCCGTACGCTGAGCGTAATCAAGTCACGATTTTTTTTTCTGATGGTGGAAAAAGGGTGGATTGTGGAGAAATTGTTTCCTCTGCCACAACGGAAACAGTTCTGCTATGTAGACATACCTTGCTTCGGAAGCTTCATCTAGTTTGACGAGTTTGGGTTGTCCCTGTCTTTAGCGAAATTGAAACTGCTATAGCCTTGCTCTTTTGTGCAATACGATGCAAATGTTGAGATTGAGTGCTGGGTGTGATACGTCCCATCATGTGTGACGAGGTTCATGTGGACTGCAGTAAGAGCGCATCACGACCACGGTTACGCGCCCTCACGTGATGTGGGTATGCATTGGTCAGAGAGAAGGCCCCAGATTCTAACGTTCCCCACGAATACCCCACGTGTCATCAATTTTTCCCCGATGGTTTGCTTTTGGCAGAAGCAAATATGGCAAGGTATGTACATAAAAAAAGGGATCTAGGTACCATGGCGTTGGGAATAAGTGGGATGCAGCACATGCACCTGGATGTGGGACAGTCCCATCCATCAAATGTATGATGCGCTAGGCTGCCAAATGTGAGACGGTGCCATGCCAGAGATCTAAACCAGTCGACCTCACTCACCACATGTTTAGGCTATGACAGAGACGCAATTGGCATCGTTATCGGATGGAAGTGCATGAACAGTCGGTGGCACTTGCACACAATAGGGCTAGTTGTTGGTTCTTTCGTCAGGAGAGGGTTGTTCGTGCGCATTTTTTGCCTAGGCCGTGAAACTTGCACTGACACGGGAGGAAACAAAGCAAGGCGCAGTACCCTGCGTTGATTCTTTCATATGATTCGTATCAGTGTATTGAACATTATGCAGTAGTAGTTGTGCTCTGAAGGGCATGTCCCGCAAGAGCCTCTTCTAGGTCTCCTCCAAAGGCACCCAGAGCGGAAGATAAAGGACAGCGTTGTCGACCAACGGGGGTATATGATACGAAAGGAAGAACATGGGTTCTATGCGCTATAGAAGAGAGAGCGCCGCCGTATGCGAAATGAATTGTTGAAAGGATCGGGATATCGGTAAGGAAAGCGCTGGACCGCTGGAAACGCCGCGCTATGCACCAGGGAAGGGAATGCTGTACGTCGCGATGAGGTACGGTGGCCTATCAGAAAAGCCACATGCCATAAAATGCTGATACTCGAGACTCCAAGGAAAGTGATGTCGTGGCATTGTTCACGCGAAATGTGGAAAGATGTTCGCAATCCTATCCACGCTCAGCACGCAGCCTGTAGGAAAACAGCCAACGAACTAGCTGGATGGATGGTGTGGCCCGTGTCGGTAGTTTGTGGCCAGTCTTCGTGTGGGAGTCGTCCTTTCAACTCGACCCCGTGCTGAGTTGCCCAGTCTCGCCTCCAGACTTCGAATCTCAGGTCCCATCTGTATGTCACCCTTCTTCTTCGGGACTGAATTATGGCGTCTAGTCGACTCGAGTCCTTGACATACTGCAACTCCTCAGCTCTTTTCTCTTTCTCGTACTCTGCATCCAATTGCTGCAGTTCGGAGTGCTGCTTCTGAAGTTTGTTCTTAATATCCCTCTCTTGTTTTGCCCGGAGCACGTTGATGGCGCTCTCGTGCTTCGCTGGCAATTTCTCCTGGAAGATGTGTTGCCGCGCAAGCTTCTTCTGGTCCTCGTCGGTGACGGTGTGCACGTACTCTGAGTTCAGCGGGTTAGAGCCGCAGCAATACGCCTCCATGTACTTCAAAGCGGTCGCAACATTTTGCACTTCTTGGGCATGCACCTTTCGGAGGTCGTGTTCAACGGTTATCTGGAACTCGTCCAACCGTTCTAGCTCAACAACATGCTGACAAGCGTGAGTAAGCTGAGCTCATAAGACTCGAATCCCGTACTTTTACCTACCTGCTTCATCCTGCTGGCCTTGTGAGTCTCTCTTTGAGACACAAGCCGCCTCAGCAACCAATGATGACGTGCAGACAAAGCGTTGCGTTGATTGGACTCAAACAGTGATATCCGCTGGAACTCGTCTTTCTGCTGCTTCTTGAGGCATTTGAATGCCTCATTGGCGAGCGCATAGTTCATATTGGCGTCATCCTCGAATGTTGTGTCTCGGTTTGGGTTGCTGGGTGCCGTCGCGGAGGCTTCGGTTGAGAGGGCATGTGGAAGGTCAATTGATGACATGCCATCTTCGCTGTAGCCAGAATCTCGTAAAGACCTCAAATCAGGCGATTGGAGAGCGCCATTTGGCGACACATGCACAACTTTCGCGGGCAGTGTTATGTCCAGCACACCTCGAGCCAATGCCTGGCCGCAGTACCCTGATGCACCTCGCTCTTTGTCCTGATGATTCTTTTGTTCGTCTACGCGGATGGCACATTGCGAATGTGAGCGACTGCATTGCAAATTAGGGCTGGGTGGCTTGCTGCGATGTGCGCCGTGCGACCGAGATTGGCAGGTGCTAGGAAAAAGCAGTTAGAGAACGTTTCATGACACAACATTGCCACACATACTTGGACTCTTTTCTGAACATGGAGAATAAAGCCGACGTTCGCTTGTGTTTCCTGGAAGTAGGCTTGCACGCTGCAGAGCCGCCGGAAAAGACAGAATTTGCTGCGGAGAATGCAGAGGTTGAATGCCTGTGTCGCATGCTCGGACGGAAGCGGTCCATGACAGAGTCGTAGTTTTCCAGTGACAACGAGGCTCGCCCAAGTGGAGGTGGTGTCCGCAGAAGAGAGGGATCCAGATATGGGTTCTCTTTGGACGTTCGCGAGGGATGCGATGTGAAGCCTGTGGATTGGGTCTCTCGTGAATGTATTGACACTGAGCTCCTCTGTTCGCTTTGGATGGAGATGGTAGACATGGAGGTCGAGATCTCGCCAACGTCCGCACAGAGAATGCGATATGGGTCCTCTATACCCGACTCACGGGCAGCTATGGCGAGCTGCGCATCCAAATCCTCCTCATTCTCGTTGACCGGGAGAAGCAGCGCTTCTGCAAGGTAGACGGCGTCGTCGAATATGGGCTCCGTGGTCAAATCGGCGAGGAAGTCGCCCTCTGGGTCCGGCATGGCGCCAAAGCGCTCATAAGAATGGTGGTGATGTCAAGAGACGGGCGCGGATGCCATATGGCTGCGATAAGCGACAGTGCTGTGTAATCGCAGAGGCGCTGCACTCTGCTGTCGACGGAGCAGGGTGGATTGGAGGAGGAGAGAAGCCTTGCGCGAGGCTCAAGTGCGGGACGATCAGGTGTTTCTCCAAGGTGCGGTGAGCAATGCCGGTCAGAAGTGACAACTCGACTACCGCGGGACGGAAGCGTCAATGAGACTTTCCCCACCACACTGCAGCTGCTGCCAGCCAACCGAAGCCCGGCGGCGGCGGCATCATCACCAGCGCTCTTGAGTGCAGGCGCCGCACTCCGGCCGGTGCCCCATGCAGGCGACCGAAATCCAATGATCTCCATGCGCCGCCTACCCTTGAAAATGAAAATAATCTCGACGTTCGATCCCAATTCAACTTGCGCCTCTTCAAAATGAAACAAACAGTTTGACGGCCGCTGCCTCTGTCAATGCTGTTCACTCTGCAAGTGCCACTCCTAGTCTAGCAGCCGCCGCCGCCTTTAGTTCACCGCACCCGCTCGTTCGCTCGCTCCGCCGGACGATAGGCCATGTGCTCGTGATCTGATATCAACCATCCACCAAGTCTGACCTAGCCTGCTCCAGCATGCATGCCAGCCTCCTGTTCGACCAGGGTGACCTCTTGATAGCGCTCCTGAGATATCTCACCGCTTGCTTAGCAGCAGAGTCGTCACTTCGTATCCGCATCCTTGTACGCGCCCGTCCGTGAATGTCCGTGATGACGAAGACAAGACCCTGGCAAGGTGGTCGTGCAAAACGCTCGCCGATGATTTGCAGTTTCAGCAGACGTCTTGGGAAACGGTGCAAAGAGATCGGATATGAACACACTGTGCATGAGGTCATGATGCCCCTCTAGTCGGATTGGCGCCAGGCTTGCGCACGCTCCTACTTTGATCCGGTGCCAGGAACTTCGCTTCTTGCACTCGATATCGCAAGCCAAGCAAGGCGGGACAACCCTGACAATGGCTCAATCATCTGATTTCCACCTCTACCACATAGTAGCTCTGTGACACTCCCTCACTCCGGGGGATTGCTCTCTATTAAATGCTTTATACGGCCAACTGACCTGCCGAGCCTCGTTCAACGGATAGATGCAACAAGGAAATCTGTGGTACAGTACAAATGAAACGATAGTATGACAGTATAACCCCTTTGGGGATTCTAGTGCGATGAGCCCAGGCTTCTTGCTGGGCTCCCTCGGAAAACGCCCCTCGAATATGCGGATGTCCAAGGAGAAAGAAAAATAACAGGAGATACAGAGCCTAGCCGGCAATAAGTACCCAAAGAAGGAAGACTGTGGTCTGTTAATAACGCTCCTGGAACTGAGAATGGGACAGACTTACATATCATTAAGACGCCAAACATTTTGGCAACCAGCCACCGGTTTCCTTGCACACGGCTCCAATACTTCATTAACTCCCTCTGTGCGCCCTCGACGTTATCCACCACGTCCTCGGTGTTGGCGTCAATGCGTTGAATTTGCTCTCCTTGCTCCGACACCATTTGCGCCAATTGTCCAAAGATGCTCCCCAGCTCGGAGATTGTGCTCTCGATCGATTCTATCGCCTGCCCTCGTTGTTGGATGTACGTGTTTGGAGCCTGTGCTTCTTCCATAAGCATCAGCTGGGCGTCGGATTGAGCACCTCCGCGTGTAAGCGCCGATGAGCCGGATGGGTCGAGAGAGAGCAAGTCTTGCTGAGCAGCGTTGGAGTTCTTGAAGCCCCCAGGCGATCGACCCCGCGACGGAGTCTGGTAAAGGGGCGAATCTGTCCGACCGGGCTCGAGGCTTGTTTGCGAGTGAGAAGCCGCCGAGGAGAGGAATTGTTCAGTCCGTGACCGGGATGCCTGCATGTTCTTTGTTCGCACCTCCAACACATCCTTGAAGCTCCCGCCCACATTCTGCAGTCTGTCCTTTAATAGTACTACAACCTGATGGTTGTGCTCGCCTTCCTGATCCACGCCGGGCTTAGATTTGGGGTGCTGCTTCGTAGTCAATGCCTGCAATTCCTGGATTTTGCTTGACAACTGCGCCATGTCCTGCTTGATTACGAACGTCAGTTCGTCAATCTCGACGGGCCGATCGTCGAAGAGCGTCTTGCGCCGCGCCAGCTGAGACAAGCGCTCCAGTTTCGCCATTGTGTGTGCTATCTCACGGCCGATACCCGCAGCCTTGCGCGCGAATTCTGACCGCTGACGTTGTGGAGAGACTCCATTGGCTTCGGCCTTTTGCTGCGCGGACAGAAGTGACTGCTTCTGAGCGCCGGTCTTTGATTGTGCCTGTCGCCGCTGCGCTTGTGCTAGGATGGAGCGGAACTCATCCGTGCGATCCTGTATCGATACCGCCATTGTGGGGGTTGTGGTAATCGGGGATTCGGAGGCGGAGGCGCGGCCGCGTTGTCGTCGTCGCTACTAGGTGAAGGAAAGGGGCACAGGCAGACCCGGCGGCGAGTCGCAACCCGTCCTCTAAACACAGTGTACAGGTCTTGCGGGTACGTTCGCTTTGGTCGGCGCTGTATTCGGTTCGTGGTGTCGAAGGGGTCAGGACGGGCGCGTTTGTTGCTTGGATTCGCTGTTTTGGGGTGGGCGTTGTCTGTGAAGGTGCACCAATCTCGGCATTCACTGTCGGAGGCAACGGTGAAATGGTGCTGTGCAAAGGCGTGGCAGTGGGAAGTGTTAGGCGAACGGGAGGCGCGAGTCGAGGAGAGCTGGTGGGAATGCGGGCGTGGAGTTTAAAATAACGGCTGGCGCTCTTTCACGGGTCAGGCCTGGAGCCCTGGAGCCCTGGAGTTACCGTGGCCCGAACGCAGCTGTGGCGACGTGTGTGGCTGGTGCCCCCGTGCGAGCTGCGGCGTCGTTGGCAGCGCCAGGGAAGGGGAAATTGCACATCATCCTTCATGTCCCCTCTTCGGTCTCTGTATACGTATTGTTCTCATCCATCGTTTATGCGCCTCTCTCACGTCACTCGAGCGACCTGAATCACCGCCCGGTTGTTGGTCTTTACGCTCTGCCGCTCGGGCATTATTCTGACCGGCAGCCTCAAACCTGCAGACTCCACTAGGACACCTGGGCGCCAACCACATTACCTCATACTCGCTGCCCGCTGCCAGCTCCTGCATCGCCGCACCTCGATAGCTGGCAACCCACATCCACTCGCGACACTTCCTCTGAGCCTGCGAAGCCAATCCGTACCCGGGCTTCCGGTTGCGCGGTCTGGGAGCTCGACCGCAGGCCATGGTGCCATCCGCCGCCCCAGGTCATCATCTCCGGTAGACAGGCACAATGTCTGGCCCCTATCGCTTCACCCAACAGGAGTCCAGCCGGTCGCCTCTGTATGTGCCCTGGCTATCGGTGCGCGAAGACTCAGCTGCTAACAAGGAAACAGCGACCGGCAAGCACCCAACCCGTTTCCGCCGGGACAACCAGTATCGTTTAAGACTAATGTTAATCGCATGAAGACGAAGAAGTGGGTCGAGGCGAAGAAGAACGCATACGATGGCGACGATTGGGGCGAATACGACGAATATGACGAGTATGGCACCGAACAAGCGCCCCCTCCTCCACAACCCCAACCCGCCCTGCCGCCGGGGCCCCGAGGCTATGGTCAGCGGTTTGACCAGCCGTCGAGAAGCTTCACAGATCCCCAACGCCAGGGACCACCGCAGTCGGGGCGGCGGAATTCCTTCGAGGCGGGCGACGAGCACCGCGCTTTCTCAGCGTCCATGGGTCAGCCGCCGCAAGACTATCCGCCGCAACCCTACGGAGCTCCAAACCAGTACGCTGGCCCGGTCCAGCCAACGAACAGGCAGACGAGCGCCGCTCAATCCGACATCAGTGACACTCCGCAGCATCGTCGGGATTTCAGTCCATCTGCGCTACCTCCTCCACTGCAGACGCGCGTGTCGCCCGCGCCTGGCAGCGCTGCCGGCTCGCCGGCCACGCAATTCCCTCCGCGCAAAAGCAGTATCGGGCAGGGCGACTCGCCGATAACGACTTCCCCACGAGACCGCGCCCCTAGCAATCCTGGGAAGGCGTTGCCATTCATCAGACCAGCAGACATATACAAGCGTGTCGAGGAGGAGCGCCAAAGAGAGCGCGCGTCGCTGGATTCTTCACGTCCAAGCCTAGATTCGTTGGCATCTAGGCCGAAGGAGGATCCAGCCTCCCCCGAAAGGCTGCAGGAGCGCCCAAACTCGGACAACCTAGGCAAGAGCTACGACGCAACCAAGTCACTGCAGCCCTTGGAGACTGTTGCAGAGAGAAAGAGTGAATATCTCCCGGACTTGCAGGTGGCGCAGCAAGGGCAGGGACCTGCAACAGCAAAACCTCAGTATGCCCAGTCGTCATTGCCGTCGGTAGAAGGTATTTCTGCATTTGACAATGACTTCTGGTCCAGCGGACCCCAGTCCCATCCCGCTAGCGCTACATCTATTGTGCCACCGCCAGATGACCAGGGGTTCCGCTCAGTCGTTGATCAAGCTTTCACCCGGAGTGACGATCAACGTTCTGTACCTCCCACTCCAATCTCGAAGTCGGATTCTGGAGCATCTAGAAGCAACACAGAGAGCACTGCCGGAATCAGTCCGATCATGAGCCGTGTTCCTAGCTCGGCTACATCGGCGCTCAAGGCCCGGAACCAGGCTGGCGGCGACAGTAGCACTCCCGTTATTGCGGAGGAGGCCAGTGAAACAAGTACTCCTGTCTCCCGGCCAACCTCTACAGCTATGCTTGGTGGACCACGTCAAATACAGCGCAAACCTTCCCCAAGCCATTCTCGGAACCTCTCAAGCTCATCTCACCCTCAAAGTGGTTTAGCCACACCGAGTCCTGGCGAGAGCCCAGCCCGCTCACCAGCAATTGAACCTCAGAAGTCGGTGCCGGAACCCGAGACAGTTCAACTATCCGCCCTCAGTCCACCGTCCCCAGAAGCCATGGTGGGTGGATTAGGCGGTCCTTCTCCGACATATGCCACCCGCGAAGCAGACATTGCATCTGCAATGCGGATGAGCTCGGGCCAGGCTGCACTTACTTTAAATGCCGCCGAAAAAGAATCCCAGGACGCATTTCTTCAGTCTCACAATGCACAGTCTTCGATCACAGAAGCTGTCACCAGGTCCCGGTCGGAGTCGCCAAGCAAAGGACGGGTTCAAGAACTGGCCGGCAAGTTTGGTGAAGTTTCGCAATCTCGACGCGGATCAACCCAATCGAATGCATCCAAGAACAGCGTACAATCGTGGGAGAGAAGCCAGGAGAATTCGCGATCCGCTTCCCCAGTCAAGGGTGGCGCCTTCATCCCGCAAGATTCTAGTACAAGGCCCGGCGCCGAAAGAGAAACGAGCTTTAGGCCAAAACTGCCTGGACAGTGGGAGTCATTCGCGACGACTAACCCCAGCCCTTATGAACAAGAGAAAGCACTGGAGAGTCAGCGGGAGTCACCTCCTGGGGGAAAACCATCATCACTTCTAGAGGAAGTCGATCTTACGCCTACTACAGCGAAGCAGCCCGTACCGTCAACACAGGAGCCCGCCACATCGATTCTCGACCCTATTGCTGCTCTGAAAGCGGCCGGCGCTGCTGTCGGGGATGCTCTTCAGGCTACTGTGGGGCGGGAACCAAGCGGAAGCTCAGCTCCAGAACAGCAGCGAAATTTTTCACATGGCGATGTTCTTCCTCGACCACTGCAACTTGAACGCAATGAATCTGCTGTATCCACGTCACCGCCAACGCCGCCGGTCAAGGATTCCCCAGATTCTGAGGATATGCCACCTCCACCTCCGCTGAAGGAGAAGAGCCTAGAGCCACATGCACCACCGACGTCACAGTTGCTGGCTGGTCGACCCCCAATGGTCCCTCAGCTCAGCACTGATCCTTCTATAGACGACCAAGAGAGTGATAGACTGCGAAAGGAAATCGTCGCAAGCCTGAGTCCGCTGAGGACCGAGGTTAGTCCTGCGCCAGAGTCTCAATCGTCAGCCCTTCAACCCGCCGGCCCTTCCGTCAATCGTGAGAGTTCAATATTCCCCAGCGAGTATGACAGCTATTGGGCGGACGGGTCTCCTAGGCCGTCGCAGGATACTGCTCGTAATGTTACGGATCGGAGGCAACCAGACCCGGAAAAGCCTTCTGAGGCGCCAGCCAGCGCAGCACCTGCCGGGAACGTGGCGCAGCCGTCACTTTTGACACGATTCAGTTGGGAAGACCAAACACCCAAGGATCTGCCCGAGGAACAAGCTGACGCTGGTGCCAGCGTGCAAGATTCACATGTTGACGGTGCCACGGAGAAGCTTCCATCACCAGCGGTCGAGCGTGCCGCACAAGAAGACCGCGAACCCGCTTTCGGGGGCATACCAGCGCCGTACTTCGGCCCAGACCACAGTCTTGCAAAGAAGCCTGACCCTATGAGTGATGCAGATCTAACGACGCGCGCGCCGACTCCTCCGCCCGATTCTGCGAAGCCTATCACAAGTCCTACGCGCACCGAGACCGTCTCGGAAAACTCCCCACCTACAGGGCTCCACGTCGTCAATTCGGGCCTCAACCCCGAAGCGGTGGAGATGCCACCGCGCCTAAGCGCTGAGATTTTACCACCCCAGCCAAGTGAAGAGAAGTCTCCATTGTCTCATGATACGAAGCATCTAGAAGGGGCACAAGAGACTGTACAAGAGCCGGAGGATCTACCAGGCACGGCAGCACAGCAAGAGCCTAGCTCGAAGGCTCCTACGTCCGACAAACCTCTTGGGTTCCGCGACATCGTAACGTTAAAGTCACCGTCAGAGCGTATAGCTACATACAACAAGACGCGCGAATACTGGGCTCATGCTGACCACGGTCTTGGAGATTGGGTTGCTTCGATCGTCTCTGCCAACCCTGATCTAGCAGATCAAGCCTTCACTGCAAGCGTCCCTCAATCGACGACACCGTCCCGCCACAAGCCTACGGGATCGCTCTCACTCTTTAGCAAGCACCATGGCTCTAGCAGTCACAACGTCGAAAGCACTGGATCGCCCTCATCACATACTCTGGCCACGCCGATATCGGGCCCGGTTCAACAACCTCCTTCTGGGCCTACACGAAGTTCAAGTCACAACATGCAGTCGAGAGGAAAGGACTTCCTGCATACAGCGGGTATGCTGGGTGGCAAGGGAATGACGGGCGCGAAGGGCTTGTTCGCCAAGGGGAAGAGCCGGTTCGGCAAAAGTGACAAGGTAGATAAATGATTTCTTTGATTTCCTATCATCGGTTTCTTCACAATTTGAAAATGCATTATACGACCCTTTGAACGTTCGGCAGGCAGATGGAATGGGTTGTCTGGAGATACGGCTTCCTTCTCACTCTTCGGTGGGCGTCTCAGCCTGTCATTCGCTTTTGTCGTTTTCCCCATACTCTGTAGTCTCCATAGCGCGAGCCGTGGTCATCTTCGGGCTTCTCTACCATCATGTATATGTAAATCCTATCGTCTCTTCCAACTCCAAAACCATTGGTGAGAACAAGTGTTGATTTGTGATGTAGGCCCAAAGCGAATCCGCAATTTCCTCGCGAGAAACCTCTGAGGAGCCTGAATTCATTACCACGCCCGGCAACCTAGCTCGTGCCTCTACCGATATAACAGCCAGCCCTGGGGAGGAGAAAAGGCGACGACGTTTCTCAATAACCTCGCATTTCCGTCGCTCAAGCCGATCCCGATCAAGGCCTAATAGCATGGCCCTACCGAGCCACGCCATGTTCGATTTCGGCCTTGGTACGACCTCGAGGAGCACACCACCCCGCGAAACCCCGCCGTCTGCACCCAAGAGCCGCCCTCATTCGTACCACGCACCAGATGCTTGGAACGTAGTACCAATGCCGGATCTGAATCACTCGTCTACGCCCGCTGAGAACGGCGTCGCTCCCGACTACCTGGGAGTTCTGCCGTCGCCCGCCAAGAGCCAATTCTCTTTGCTGCCGCAGGATAGAGATGAAGACGTTCCGCCGGTGCCTCCGATTCCGGAATATATTCCCGATGGGGTAGGAGGGTACCCTAGAGGAAGGGCAAGTCAGGATAGTGCAAGTCATAGGTTGCTGCAGTCTGTTATCAGACATTCGACACCGCCTGCTATGGAGATAGCGAAGTTGAGAGGTTCGCCGCCGATCATGGATGGAGGGCCTCCTACGAGCTACAAGGGGATTTTGGATGATGCGCAACCGGGACATCAAGAAGCCAGCGTGGAAACGAGGGACGAGAAGTTGGACAACAAGTACAGCCACGTAGAGCCCGTGGAGGAGCAAGAAGCTCTGGATACGCACAGGATTCCTCACATCAACAGCTCTTTTGTGTCGCCTGTTCCCAAACCGACGATATCCCGCGAGAAGGTACAGATGGAGTTAAGCAGTGCTGAAGGTCCCTCGCTGCCGGAGACCAACGGCAAGCTTTCAGACAGAAACACGCGACGAGTGGGCAACGTCGACGATGCCGATTCAGAGGCGTGGAGGGAGACGAACGGACCGCCGCAGCAGGAGCTGAACGGCCAGCCTTTGGAGAAAACTGGGCCGAGCCCTATCACGACCCGTCAAAGCTTCCAAATGCACGGAGAAACGCCTCAGCAAGCGCAACGAAGTGACGATGTCGACGACGAGGACGACGCACCACCGGTTTTGAACCACGAGCCAATAATCATGGCGCAAAATGTTCGAATTTCCGAGGATTTGTCTCCGCCCCGACGCTTCGCTTCGGTTTCGAGCGTAGGGCCTGGGGCGGAACCCTCCGAACACGAAGATGACGACGGGCTGTCACAGCCCTCTCTGAAACATGACAACACTCTCCTCCAGCAACCCCAACGGTTTTTCGGCGATGTCAGCCCAATGATCGCCCCAGCAAAACTCGCACGCGGCTACCCGGAGCCCGACGACCTTCCCCAAACGCAGGTGCCGCAGGCGCCCGTGGCCGACGCGTCTGGCGCAGGCCCACAGCAGCGCGACCTTCGGCCCTCGTACGAGACCGACATCATTGGAGCTGGCGACGTATCGCCCATCTCTTCTCGCATTAACGGCGACAACGAATCCACGCCTACCAAGGCCAATTCTCCCCACGCAACCGCGTCCAGGCAGCCGGGCGCATTCGCTGTTGCGACGGCGAGTCCATCCCAGGCTGCCCAAGACGAGAGCGAGACGCTAACGCCCCGCGCGGAGCCCTCGTTGGCCGCCTTGCACCAGCACCCTCAGCTGTCGGCATCGCCATATCAAGTCGTCCACGCCGTCCAATATGTCCCCTCTCATTCATCATTTGAATCGTGGGAACAGGACAGCGTTGTCGCGCCATCGCAATCCGACGGCAGCCAGCTTGGCGATAAGCACGACGAGAGCGACGTTCCGCCCGTGCCGCAGATGCCCAGCCTCGTCAAGTCAGAAAAAATGAATTCGAAATCTGCAGATCGCAGGGACCCCAATTCTTTAACCATCTCGGCCGCCAATCCATCGGACCAAGGAAACCCATCACTGGTCGGGCCTGCGCAAGGAGAGCTGCAGCAATTTCCGCCGCCTGGGGGCGCAAAGTCGGGTGGCATTCATAGGCGCTCAGAATCACTCCTTTCCAAGATCTCTTCCATGGTTTCAGTCGACGGCGCCTCAGTATCCCCCGCCTCTAGTCACGCCCGGTCACGGCCGTCCAGCGCAAACCGCCAGCGCCATATACCTTCTGCGAAGGTGTCGCCTGTTCCTGCCCAGATTACCGAGGAGTCACCGCAGTCTGGGCGGAAAGGACACCATCCAGCCGGCCGCGACGACTTCGATCTATACGCTGATCACAATGGCATCGTCAAGGACGTGAAGGACGAGCGAGGTCAGCCGCTGAGGGTCGTCCCACCGGTGACGAATCACGAGATGGGAGGAGCGCCACGAGGCCCGGCCCCCAACATCCCGAAGATTCAACAGGGCTCGAAAGGTACGACCGAAGAAGATGCCCCGCGGTATAGTGAGGAGCGACCCATGAGTTTCATCTCTGGCCCTCGAGATGCCCATGGCTACCCGCAAGATCAGATCAATCGCCCGGGAACGGCTGCTTCAGAGCAGCCAAGGCCGCCACTCCCACAGACGCCAAGCCAGTATCAACAGTCCGTTCCCAATGGGACCACTAACACTCGTGCGTTGGCTGAAGTGCGGCCTATTCAGCAGAAGCTCCTCGATGGCGCTATTCCATCAGGTCAGAATGGGTACCAGAACATTTCACCTATGAGTAGTCAACGGAGCGAGGCTAGGACGGAAACAAACGACGCCTCACCACCCCCTTCTAGCAATGTGTCGCCGCCTCAGCATACTGCTTCCCCTCTTAATCAGCCTCAAAGGCAGTTTTCTCAGGACCCACGTGCCGGTTCGGGACCCCGACCGCAGGGCCAAATGCCAGGCAACGATCCTCGAATACAAAGTCAACCGCCCAGCAACGACCCTCGTCTACACCCAGAGGGCTCATTGCCGGGCCAGGGCCCTCGAATGCTGCAGAATGGACAGCAAGATCCGAGGATGATTGATCCAAGAATGATAGATCCTCGATTCATAGCTGAAGCTCGCATGCGGGGCATGATACCCGGCCAACCGCTCGCACAAGGTCCACAATTGCAAGGTCAAATGCCAGCACAAGATCCGCGTTTACATCTTCAATCGCCTGGCAATGACCCTCGGGTGCCAGCTGGACAAGATCCCCGGGTGCAAAATCCTACGCAAGGCCAGGATCCTCGGACGCAAGGCATCCCTATAGGTTCGCCCTCAGGACCCAGGAACCAGTACGAATACCAACAAATGATGGCTCGACAGGGTCAGGATCCCCGTTACCGCGGTCAATACGCAGGGGAACATGGTGGTGCATCAGGACAGCCCGCCCCGCAAGCGCCCAAGAAGGAAGACAAGTCCTCTCGGCCGAAGATATCCTCGATGTTCAAGGGTCTCAAAAGCAAGTCCCATACGAGCGTGACTCCTTCGCCGAATCAGACATTTGTCCCGCCTGTGCCTCCCATGAATACAGCCGCGCCCACACAAGGTCCAGCAATCACCAACGGGAACCGGACTCCCTCATACCAATCCAACATTGGTAGTGTACCTAGTGAGCAGCAGGCTACAGTCAAGCAAGAGCGACGGCAATCAAGTGGATATGGACCGACATCTGCACGACCACAAAGTATGGGGACGGAATCCTTAATCAGTCAGGATAGCACCAAGGTCCAAGCTGCCAATTCTCGCCTCGATCTGAGGTATCCACAGAGCCCTGCCCCTTCCCAGGGCATCCCTCCCCAGGTTACACCGTCCCAAGGCATGCCACCACAGGGAATGCAGCCGCATAATTTGCCGCCTCAGGGTATGCCGCCCCAACGTCCATCCGTGGGTACGCTCGATGCTTATCAAAGACCGTCTGCTCAACCATCTCCCGCTCCTGGGAGACCGGAGACAGGCAAGAAAAAACGATTTTCTGCTCTGGGAAGTCTCTTCAACCGGAACGAGTCTACAGGTGTCAAGCTGAGTAAGGAGGAGAAGAAAGCCCAGAAAGCCCAAAAACACAATACCGCGCCCCCTTTGCAAGGGCCTCCGAGCCAGCAGCGGCCACCGCAACAACTCACTCCTCAGCAACAGGCTGCACAAGGTGGTCGTCCATTTCCCGGCATGCAAGGCGTCCCTCCCCATATGCTCCAGCAACAAGTTCTGCCTACACCCCAACAATACGCTCAGATGTCACCACAACAGCAACAGCAATTCCACCATATGATGCAGCAACGTCAGATGCAAGCGCAGCTGATGCAGGGTATGCCTACAGTCACGCCTCAACAGTGGGCTCAGATGTCACCCCAGCAGCAACAGCAGTTTCAGCAAATGATTCAACAGCGTCAAATGCAGATGCAAGCGCAGATTCAGATGCAAATGCTGCAGCAACAACAGCAAAAACATCCTCAGCCTCAGCCTCAGCCTCAGCCTCACCAACAACCGCGCCCGCAGTCACAGCAACTACAAGGTCAAGGGCGAGTGCCTGAAGGTTCTGCATACTTGGATACGCGGCAGATCGCTCAGCAGCATCAAGCTCAGGCTCAAGCTCAAGCTCAGTTGACCCAGGCGGTGGCACCTGATCCCAGGCCTCGTCCACCTTCGGCCGCGTCATCTGCACAGCATATTCCCCAGCAAGCGCAGGCTTCACGGCCTCAAGCTCCTCAGGCTCCTCCGCCTGGCGGATATTACAAGCCCGAGTCGAAGTCTGATGACATCCAACATCCAGTCCAAGGTCCGCCCGAGGATCGTTCTCAAAAGCCGGTCCCGCGACGGCAGTCAACAGGTCAAGAGCCTTCAGTGAACGAGCCACCTTCAGCTAGCATGTCGCATCCTTCATCGCCTCCGTCTCCAGCAAACGAGTCCGATGGCGAATCGCCCGTTGCGCAACGTCAGTACTTTCCGCCTACGTCCGAGCCACAGTACGAAACGCCACAGATACCTGCTGCATATAGGCAAGTGTCGGGTGTCTATATCCCCCCAAGCTTGGAGGAAAGACCTCAGGAGCAGCGTGCCCCACCTCAGTTTGCCCGTCAATATTCTGATCCACAGATGCAGCCGATTTCACCCCAAGTGACGGCGCCGATGCCAGGACCTGCCGGCCAACGCAACAATTCGGACTCAAGCATCGTGTCTATGGTCTCGCCGATCTCTAATAATCCCTCGCCTGGCCCAGGAATACCAAGCAGCACACCGATCGGGAATCCGCGACAGAAAAGAATGAGCAGCATCACCGAAGCAGCGAACCAAGAACGGCCATGGCATTGGAACCTGCCGCAAGGAGCTACTGAACAGGAGATAGTGCGCGCACGCCAGCGACAGTACATGGAACAGCAATTGGCTGCTCAAGAGCAGATGCATGCTGAAAGGACAGGGCGATCACCATCACCACGATCCTCGCAACATGCACATTCGGCTAGCCCACAACCGTCTCCGAGCCCATTGCCATCTGTGCCGCCAGCGACACAGAATGGTGGTGGCTTCCGCGAAGTTTTGCCGCGTAGTTCACCCCAACCTTACACGATGGTGCAGCCGGAGGGTACTCCGCCCCAGAAAGAGCAATCCTCAAGCCCTCGGCCAATAGAGCCTACTCCAATTCATCCTGGGCAAGTCTCTTCTCCGGCGTCTTTCCCTCTGCCCATGTCTCCAGACAACGTGAGGAGTCCTATCAATCCCATCGTCGACACCCTACCGCCACCGCCGCCACCCAAGATACCGCACACTCCTATGCGTAATAATTTCCCTGTTAACGATGCACCTGCGCCTCAGCAACAGCAAACACAACAAATGGAGCAACCGGAGCAGGAATATCAGCCACCGCCACCTAAGCAGCTTCAACGCTACGATGAGCAGCCTCCGGCAGATGAGCCTCCACCCTACTCTGGTCCTGGAGTTGCCAACGAAGGTATGGATAAAGAGCGACCTCGACCTCCAAACATTATCACCAACAACATGGACCGTGGCCGCCAGCTTGAATTGCGCCAGCGCCAAGCCTCCATAGGTCTCCTTCAACACCCACAACCGGCTTCGATGGCCGCCTCGCCACAGCGCTCATCCGCCGACATGGGAGCTGATATCCTACGTCGGCAACTGCTAGAGGCAGAGGAGCGAGACAGGCAAGAGCGCTTGCAACGTGCTGAGGTACAGCGTGCCGAGTCCGAACGCGAGAGACAAGAGCGAGAACGAGCGAGGGCGCGTGCCAGAGAGCTCGAACGCAGCGTTTCTGGAGGGGGCAGAGTGGGTAGCTTGAGGAGCACGGCTGGAAGCACGAGAACTGCGGGCTCGGGGTGGGAAAGGAGAGGAAGCACCTCGAGACCTGTTTTTGAGCTGCCTGCTGAAGAAGATGATGAGCCGGTTATGCGCGCGACTTCGTTCCCCGGCCAAGAGTGGATACCGACCTTCACAGAAGATTAGTGCCATTGCCGTCGTTTGCCCTGGAACAACAGTCCGCTCGAAACCGCTAGAGTGGCAATAGGCAGGCCGTGCCGTGCCCAGCTGATCTTCAGGTACATTTTTGAGTCACATCTCCGTGGCATTCACATATGCGCCGTCATTTTTTCTTACATGTCACATTGTGTAGTCCATATCTTGGTCTCTTTCTTTGCGCATTTTTGGAGAGCTGGATACCCCCAAACTTGGCTTCGGCAAGATGCACCTTTCTTACCATGTCCTAATACCTTATTTACTGTAACTGCTCATAATCACTGTACTATCAAAAATAATTTCAATACCCTTCTATCAAAATCTACGAGTGCGCTCCCGCGATATTGCTCGGGTGGGGCTGACTGGTGGTCATTGCCTCGCAATGCCGACGAATCGTCGTGGAGGGAGTCCAAGCTTCCTCTCCCCACGGGGCAACAGTCATAGAAAAGGGGTGGCCTACTAACACACCGATGAGAGACTTGAGGGACAGGATCACAAAGTGGCCTTCGGGCGGAGTGGTGGTGCTACGAAGTCGGGCCACGTTGTGCACATACACCACACTGACGCGAAAGACCCAGACGTCATGTCGACACAATCTCACGATATTCGGAAGTTAGCCATTGTGGTTTCACTGTGTCTCTCTTGGCAGAGCTCGAAGTCATCAAAGAGTCGCGGTCAACTTCTCCCCACGGCCACAATTTCGCATTCGCACCCATATCACCCAACCTCTTTACTGCCCAGCTGCCGCGTAGTTTAACCCTTCTCAGTAGCTTAGCAACAAAATCGACTCTACCACTCTCCTACGACTATTGCTCGGAAAATGCATCGCACAACGACCGCAACCGTGAAGCGCGTCCCAGGCGCCTTCGTTGTATCACCAGCGCGTGCCCGCACTGCCTTACTCCCGAAGGACGTCAAGGACACCAAGAACGGCACTGGTCAGCATGCTCGTCGGAACAAGCAGCGCGATGGCATGGACACCTTCAGCACGCGGGATCCCCGCGCAACGCGATCCATCTTCACTTCCAGCAATGCAACTCCGTCCCCCTGCTCTAAGGATCTACTCAAGCGGGAGCATCGCGATGCGCTCGACGCCCTCACCATGACCATCTTCAGTCCCTTCGACCCTTGCGCCAGCCGGCCAATCCCCAACTCAGGCGCCGCTATCCCGACGGCAAGTGCCTTCTCTTTCCACGTTACGGCCTTCCGACAATACCTCGACACGCGCATCGCTAGATCCCTTGCGCATGTGTGGGAGCCCGCTCTTCTCCTTCACGCCTCGGGGTCAGAGTCCGTCGCCAAGCCAGACACCGGCACCCCCCTCGTCAAGAAGAAGTCCACTACTGCTGTGGCGGCCGTCAACAAGCCTTGGCCGTACCGCCTCCCCACCTTTCTGCAGCCACGGACGGGTACGACATATCATGAGAAGTACGGAGTAGTTACGACTGCGGAGGACAACAAGGCTTCGAAACCGGGCATTCTGCAGGCGGTCCTGTATGGCACCCCGGAGCCGGGCGAGTTCGTATTCCGCAAGGCGATTATTACTGCTTCGTGGATGAGGAATATGGTGTATGGGAATGCGGATCCGGATGCTCTGGACCTTGTTAAGGTGAAGGCTGAGAAGGTCGACAAGGTTAAGATCGTAGTCAAGGGCGACATGGAGCCGAAGACGGACGTTAAGGTTGTGGAAAAGTCGAAGCCGAGGACGCTGCAGAAGATGCGGAGGGCCTTGGTCGAGAAAAGGGTGGTGCATGGTCACTTTCTCGTTGGCAAATAGGGCGCCGAAAGAGGTATATGGAAAAGTGTCATGGCGATGCAGTGTGATAACGGAGTTTTGACTATCTCAGTGAATAGAAGAAGAGCTTTATAGGTAGCGTGGTGGGAGACAGGCAACGTTCCTTTTGAGATACCCCTAGAAAAGTTCAGGATCACAAAAGAATAGTACAGAGTGGTGTATAGAATCAGCCAACAACAGAAAATTCTCTTCGTGACATCTATGAATGTGAAGCCCAGTGGTCAACGAAAATCATTGACTCGGAGGTTGAAAAGAGCTGATGACTCGGCCTTGGACGCCGTTACTGTGACAGAATTGCGATCGAGATCCGTACTGGTCGTGCCTCCCTAGGCTGACACTTGAATCTTTCAATGTCGATGAAGCACTCTAATTTTAAACTTCAACTAACCAACCCTGAAGCAGCTGATCTAAATGCAATGCTCGTCTAAGTCCTACTTCACTATAAATTCCATTACTTTACTTCCGTCTCTGCGCCCGACGATCTTCCACGGCAGCTATCGCAGCTATCGCAGCATAAGCGCCACCACACTTCACTGAAGCGTTACACTTTCAGCGGTTGCAAAGTACTTCAATTCAATTGGACAGGTGAAGCTGCTGACATGGTTGCAGTACGTCTCCTGGCTACATATATTTCTTTCTACCGCTTTCTCACTTCGACACCTTTTTACCACCGAACTTAGGGTTTCACCATTTTTCATAACATAATCATGTCGAAAGAAGCTGCTACAGAGTACCGCGGCACTACCTCCCGCGTTCCAAGGAGGCTCGTCACTCTTCAGGACTTTGTCGACGTCGCCACCTCCCGGAAGTGTCTGAAATGCAGCGCGACTCTGATCAAGTCCGCGGAAGATGTGCAGAGCACATATCAGAGCTGGGATAGCGGCAATGGTACGTACAGGTGCTACAAGCCGATATCCGCGAACTAACAGATCTAGCTGCGATAACCCCTTGGATAAAGTGCAACAAGTGCTCTACTTCAACATGTATTGCATGTCCGTCAACCTCCTCCTCCAAGCAATCCTCGGTCACTGTGTGTAAAACAAAGCTCTCCTGGTGTTGTAGCCGAGGCCGTCTTTTCATGATCTGGGTGCTCCTGTGCGGTTTCGACGAGAGGTATTGTGCTGCTAAGCAGCGTGACGCCGCTACGACTAGGGCTGGTCAGAATCGGGGCTCGACAGGCGTTGGGTACGGCGGTAGATACTTCAGGATGAGACATGGATTCATTGACAACAGAGAGCAAGACCCAGGAAAGCAAAAGGCTCTGACCGATCAGCAGAACGCTGACATGTTCAACGGTACCATATTGGCCTTCCTGGTGGAGCTACTTCCCTCGCTTGACCGCGAGTCCCGCTTCGATGCTGAGCCACCGAAGGTGGTGTCAGAACTTCTGGTCAAGAGTAAAATCCTTCGCTACTGTGCGGAGCTTCTGCGCAACGATTCACTTGACGATGCCAGCAAGCGGAAAGACCTCTATCAGACTTTGCTGAACTTTCTGCGCATCATCGGAACGCACGACGCAACTGCTAAAGAGACGATGTTCCAAGAGCGGCAAGACTGGCCGGACACCGTTAACCTACTGACTCAATCGTTTCGAAGTGGCAATCTACGATCTGTCAAGGACAAAGCAACGTCGCTTGCAGACGGTCTTCGTAATCTAAACATCCAGAGTACCATGATGCTCAAGACTGCTAAGAAGATTGAAAGCGAGTTCAAGAACCAAGAGGGACAGGATTTGCTGTGGCTTTGCCGCAAGATATCTGATCTGTCGGAGTGGCTCCTTGCCAATACCAAAGGGGGCAAAGGTTCCTCTACCGCCTCACGGGAAGCTGTCGACCGCGGAATCATTGATGTAGCTGACGCTGCTATCTTCAAGAACTCGGTATATTCTCAGGCGGCCACGGCTCTGACACGGTCTGCGCCTGGCCGAATCAAGCGCCTCATCACCGAGATTACCTCTTTGAAGACGAGTTTGACCCCTGGAATATTCATCAAATACGGATCGTCGAGGCCAGACATGATGAAAATCATGATCGTGGGTCCACTCGGGACGCCTTACGAGAATGGTCTTTTCGAATTCGATCTGTTCTGTGGAGCAAACTACCCATTCGAGCCCCCGAGGGTATGGTTCCGAGGCGCACAAGGAAGGATATGGTTGAATCCGAACCTTCACCCAGATGGTAAAGGTGAGTAACGCTGTACATCCAGTGCAGAAATCAATGCACTGACCTGAAAAGTCTGTCTGTCTCTGCTCGGTACCTTTGTTGGCGAGCCATGGCGTCCGGGCGAGAGTACCGTCCTGCAGGTCCTCATCTCCATCCAAGCAATGATCTTTTGCGAAAAGCCGATGCTCAATGAGCCTGGCATGGAGACCGTCAGCAGCAACAAGATCAGCGCGCAGAATGCGTTCTATAATCAGCATGTTCGCGGGCTTACGATGCGTCACGGAATGCTGAGCTGGCTGAATGGGCCGCATCCGTCCTGGCAAGACGTGATTGACCTGCACTTTAAGCAAAATGCCAGCAAGATACTCCAGACGGTCAGCGGGTGGTCGAAGGAGAGGGTGAACTCCGCCAATCGCAGCCTTGGTATCGTGATCGCTAGTGTCAATAAGCTGGATCACGCCTCGAATTCAAGTGGGGAACTGCAGAGGTTGCTTCAGCAAAGGTATGGTGTGGCGGCCACAAAATGCTAGATGAAGGTTGAGAGAGCGTAAGTATGTATTACCAACTGAACAAATTGGTAGCAATGTCGAAAATTGAATGTGCAAGGGATTTACCAAACTGCGAGGATGGGCGATTTACTGAACTTCATTTTCTCGTCATCGGCGTCTTAAAATAATGTGAATGCAGGAATGTAGACGAGCGATATAATGTGGGCAGCTGTGGGACGGGCGAGGCATCTGTGTCCATAGATTCAGGCATGAGGCGGGGAGCTTCGCAGCTTGGGCATGGTAAAAGAGCATCGTAGCGAGGTCCAAACAGCTTCTTAAGGCAGATCTATGAAGGAGCCAAAGATTTTGCATGACGTGACGAATGTCAAAAGTATGAGAGTTGGACCACGGGACTTGGAGTGGTAGCTGCTTAGGTAATACGGAAGTGTTTACGTTTCTTGGCAGCCGAGCCCCAGAGCCTCAACGAAGGTAGCTACCACCTACAGACCACTTACACCAACCTCACCTGCAAAATATCCCCCAGATCCACCATCCTCTGCGTTCAAAACGCCCCTCTACCGTGTGGCCTAGCATAGTGACTCACTTTGCGACCCTTCCCTACGCTCGCCGCAACCCCGCGCCACAATGTCGGTTCTGAAGGCGGAGAAGGACTTCACGAAGGAGGTGGACAAAGCTATTCCAGAGGCAGAGAAGCTTGGACAAGTAGGAAGCCTCGCATCGGCATGGAATGAAGCTGACAGATATGCACCAGAGCAACCCGCAAGCCGCGATCGAGAAGCTGCTGCTACTTGAGAAACAGACCCGCCAGGTACGTTGGCTCCTTCGCAGATACCTGCAGCACGTATTCTTACAATAATAGGCCTCCGATCTCGCCTCAACCTCCCGAATCCTCGTAGCCGTCTGCACAATAGCCAAGAATGCCGGAAACTGGAGTCTGCTCAACGAGCAGGTCCTGTTGCTCTCTAAGAAGCATGGTCAGCTCAAACAAGCGACAACGAAGATGGTGCAGACGGTGATGGGCTTTTTGGATGACATACCGAACCTGGAGACTAAGCTGTCGGTCATCGAGACGCTGCGCACAGTCACGGAAGGCAAAGTATGAGACTGGAATGTATGAGGCATCCCACGTGCTTACATGAGATCATAGATCTTCGTCGAAGTCGAGCGCGCACGTATCACGCGGATATTATCGAACATCAAGAAGGAGCAGGGCGACATCAATGCGGCGACGGATATCCTGTGCGAGCTTCAGGTCGAGACCTTCGGCTCCATGACCCGCCGAGAGAAGACCGAGTTCATCCTACAACAGGTGTCGCTTTGCATACAGAAAGGTGACTGGACGCAAGCTGGTATTCTCAGCAGGAAGATCAGCACACGATATTTCACACGAAAGCCCAAGAAGACAGCTGAGCAGCTGGAGCAGGAGAAGAAGGAGCGCGAGGAGAAGGAGAAGGCACGGAGTGCGGACGACCCACCGGTGGAGCCTGAAGATGATGTGACCGATCTGAAGCTCAAGTACTACGAGCAGCAGATCACTCTAGCCAAGCATGAGGACAAGTACCTCGACGTGTGCAAGCACTACCGGCAAGTGCTAGATACAGAGGCGGTGGAAGAGGACCCGAAGAAGCTCAAGGCGGTATGTAGCCTTGCGTGTCTGTGAAAGCTTTCCTAACATGGTCAGATCCTCCAACGCGTCATCTACTTCATCATCCTCGCACCGTACGACAACGAGCAATCCGATCTCATTCACCGCATCCAGAGAGACTCTCGCAACTCGATGATCCCGCAAGACGCGCAGCTCGTGAAGCTCTTCACCGTTCCGGAGCTTATGAGGTGGCCCATGGTAGCTAAGCAGTTTGGTCCTCATTTGACGGAGACGGACGTATTCGATGCAGAGCCCGACGACTCTGACGATCCGAAGGCACACCAGAGGTGGAAGGACCTCCGCAAGCGAGTCATTGAGCACAACGTCCGTGTAGTGGCGAAGTACTACACGCGCATCCAGATACCGCGGTTGACCGAGCTGCTGGACTTGACCGAGGAAGAGACGGAAAAGTACATTAGTGAGCTGGTGACGGCGAAGACGATCTACGCTAAAATCGATCGACCGGCGCGCATCGTGAGCTTCGCGAAGCCTCGGGATGCAGACGATGTGCTCAACGAGTGGAGCGGGAACATGAAGAGCCTGCTCGGGCTCTTGGAGCGCATCGACCATCTCATCACCAAGGAAGAGATGATGGCGCGTATCCAGCCAACGAAAGTAGATACGAAGGGCAAATCCGGCAAAGGAAAAGCCAAATAAGGAGCGGCAGGCAGGAAAGGATATCTCATGACTAGTCTAGACGTGATTGAGCCTCTATGTGAATGGCTCTGCGCATCCGGGGCGCATGTAATATAGACGTCTATCCGCATGTCTAGTGTCGTGCGTGTCTATGCCGTACTCCGATAAATGCAGCCAAACCATCGTCTAAAATGGCATCTCCATATCCTCCACACTTTCCTCTTTCTTCTCCTCATTCTCCTTAGCATGCAGCACCTCCTTCATAAACCCAATCAGCGCACCAACATACGCCTTCTGACTACTCGGCAGAAAGTGTCCCCCGGGATGATACACCACCCTCCCCTCACTCCTCTCACAATTCTCCACTAGTGCCAGGCTCCTCGCCTCTTCCACCACCGTATCCAAGCTCCCGAGGAAATGCAGCATATCCGTTTTTATCTTCGGCTCATAGAACCCTCGGTAGAAATCTGTGCCTCTCGCTGCGAACCCACTGTAGCTCACGGCGAACTTCATCGGCGGATGTACAGTGCCCTCCATATACCCAGTATCTTCGCAGAACGCGTCGGGGTATGTGAGTCCCCCCGCCGAATAGAACTTCTCAAACGCAGCGCGCCGCCCCGGCTCAAGCAGCGAGGCCACCATAGCAGCGCAGGCGCCGCCCTGCGAGAACCCTATCACGCCGTCGAACGGCCCTTCGCTCTTCAAGACCTCCGCGATATGCGCCAACCCGACCTCTATGCCCTCATATGTATACGGCTCCTTCTCGCCTTTCCGCCGCCACCAGCCATACGCTTCTGGCTCCTCGTCTGCGTCTTCTGTACCATTTGGGACGGCGAATGGTACATCGTTGCGCGCGAGCCGGATGGGTGCGGTGGGGTATACGAGGGATATTCCGGCGGGGAAGGCTTTTTGGAGGTTCTTTTCGAGGGCGCGGGTCTTTGCGTGGAAGGAGGGGCCCGATTGGGTGAAGCCGTGGAGCATGAGGACTTTTATGGGGCGTTTCGGCGGCGGAGGTTGGGTCATTGTGAGGCGGATGAGCACGCGGAGGTTTTGGAGAGATACGTATCTGGGGATGGAGAAGGTTGGGAGGAGGCGGCCGGGCATATACTAAGGGTGCGTTACGTGTGATTCTGGGAGAGGGAGGGAGTAGTGAAGGGCGGAGGGCGGAGAGTTGGGTGAGGGGTGATAGGAATTTCGGAATGATACCGATACCGAGCTCGGTTCGGTTCGCCTTGCGTCATTGCAGGGGTCTAAAGGTCTACTACTTCTCACTTAGTTGAAGCGCTCACAGGATTTTTCTTAAGAATAGCCTTCAAGAGTTGAGGCTCCGAATATCAATCGAAATGTTATCTCGGGTTTGTAAATTAGCTACTGAAGGGCCATGAGTAAGAGAAATTGAGATGGAGCATGCTTGGAAAACATGTGCTCTTGCAACTAGATTAAGGCGATAGATATTGATCCGGACGCCGAAGTTGCTATCTGACTACGGATCGATCATAGGTACTGCAAGAGAGGATGTTATTTGAAGTTGAAATGGAAACCGAAAGAGTACCAAACCAACACAACGCTACTAAGCATCAACACTTCTCCCCTTCGTCGCAAATCTTCTTGAAGACTTCTTCTGCATGTGTCCAAATCCTCTGCTCCGCACCCTCATCCCTCAACGCCTTCGATTGCTTAGTATCGCCTCGAGTTTCCCCATCCCAGTTCAAATGGTAATGTCCACTGCCTCTGACCTCATCGGCACCCATCGCAGCATCCGCCGCCTCGGCCTTTGACTTCGAGACGTATCGCGGTGCCGTCGAAGCATACAAATGCCTTTCGCCACTCTCCTTCTGCGGCACGAAGAACGGTTTCAGCACTAGCGAGAGACCCTTGTACATCGGACCTGCGAGCTTTCCGAAAGCATCTCTCGATATTCCTGTTTCCACGGCCGACGGGTACGCATGGATAAATGACGTCTGCGGATACGCCTTTGCGAAGTGCTCGAGCGTGAAGTTGCCCATCACACTGGCATGTGTTGCGCAGTTCCGAAGGGAGAAGTTGTCTTTGAGCGAAAGATCCAAAAAGTTCAGGGCGTTTTTCCTGAAGCTCAGAGGATCGAAGACAGATACCACGCGTGAAAGATTGGCTTTGGGGTCCTGATCTTCGGCAGCAACCTTCAGCAACGGCATAAGTTGCTGAATAAACCGCATCCTGGAGTAATAGTGTAGCGCAAACTTGCGATCAAGACCCTCTTTGGTCTCGTCTCTTCCTTTAAAAGTCATGGTGCCAATCGTCATGAACAGCAGGTTCACCTTTTTCTCTTTCTCTTTAATTTCGGCGCATACTTCGTCGACGCCGCGCAAGAGGGAGACGTCCTTTTGGATGAAGGAGATCTGTGAGGAGCTGTTGATGGATTTGAGTTCCTTGGTGATTTTGGCGGCTTCGATTTCATTGCGGCCGACGAGGTAGATGATTGGGGAGACGGTATTGCGGGCGAATTCTCTGGCGGTGAAGTGGGAGATGCCGGACGTGCCGCCTACGAATATGGCGACAAGTCCTGGAGAGAGTGACTTGAGGGAGGTATTGTGCGCGCGGACATCGCGGAGGGATACCATTGTGATGAAAGGGGCATGGAGATGTGATGGAAAGAGATATAGATCTGAACAGTCGTGAGTTCGCGGTTGAACCTGTATTTATGGAGTATGAACGAGTTATCGGCGTGTTATGATAAGAATAAGGTGATGCTTTGAGTCTTTTATGTACTTCAATCTCTAGTGTTGCTATGGCCGCCATCTTCTTTGGCGTCACCTCATGCAGCCTGCTCACACACGTTACGCGAGTCCCCGTGCGATGATGCCGGGCGGGTTTTCGTCCGCGCTGGTGTTTGGGACTTTTTGCACGAGGACATCTTAAAGAAATGAGAAACGAGCAAATACGACTCAAAAGGCGATGGAAGTAGAAATAGGGGAAGATCAAAAAATGAGAGTGCCGGATTGTTGCATTGACTTTCACAACCCGAGTAAAGCCTCGGGCGGGAGAGGTACATGAGGGAATGGCGCCCTAATGCAGTCTACTTTCTTCTGCAGCTTGTTCGCGTTGGGTCGAGCTGTCCGATCGCAGATGACGATGTTGCTGTTCAGCCCAACGACACCTCTGTATCCTATCGACCGGATCGTGACTGTGTCGTTCCAGGTTTGTTCAGGATGAAATGATGGGGATCAGTGCTGGCTGCTAAGGTCCGATATTTCCGAGGGCACTAGTCCGACTTCTGTGCGTGTGGGAAATCCACCCACGCGATGAACTCCAAGAATTCTCTCTGTAGCTGACCCTCCCACCAATCGTGGTCCTGTGACAGAGTAATTCTACCACCGAAAGACGCCATGCTCCGCGACATGTCTCCAAATTTCGGCCCAACGTACACGCCCGCCGGCCACGCTCCTCCTACACCTCCGCACAATGACCCGTTAGACGACATCTACGGTTCCGAGCCCTCTTCGCCAGTCCTCGCCGCGCTTCCATCATCTCGAGAATTTAATTCGTCCGCTCGCGATGAGATACTCTCAGACTTACCGTCACGACAACGTGCGCTTGATACAGATGCCTACCGCGAGGGTCTCGCGAACAGCAAAGGACAATACGTGCAAGAAGGCTTTGATGAGGGCTATTCTCTAGGCGCAAATCTTGGACTACTTGTGGGTTACATACTGGGCACTCTCCAAGGCTTCACTGCTGCGTGGAAAGGGCACAATCAGTCACATTATGAGACAGCACGCACTCAGTGGGAGAAGGCGCAAAGAGAGCTTGCGATTGAAGAGCTTCTTGGTCATCGTTGGGTTGATGAGGAGGGGATCTGGAAATGGCATGTTGAAGGACAGGAAGAGGACGTTACATTCCAAGAAGTTGCGGCACAGCATCCTGTGATCAAGAGGTGGACGGATATCGTGAAGGAGTCGGCGCAGAAATGGCACGTGGACTTGGAGGCTATATCTAAAAGCCAGGAAGCGGAGACTGTGAGCCTGGAACAATCTTGAAGAACAGAATTCTCGTCAGGTCGCCGCTTGTGGAACTCCGCAAGCTTACCAACGCTACGATTATGCGCGGATCTTCTGTGGAAGCAACAACGCTTGCAAACATGGACACTGCAGTAAGGGCGCCAGTTCTGCCCAGGGTTTCTCTCGGCGTACTGATGCTTCGAGTTTCGAAGCGGAGTCCCAGTCCGAGCCCCGCGCATCTATCGCAAAAAACCCTTGGTCTATCAGCGCATCCTCCGTCCCCCAAGGAATTGCTTGGACGCAAATATTCTCACAGGACGATCCGGAACGCTTGCACCACCGCGCGGGTGCGCAGGCGACCGCTCGGAGGTAGGCGAGCAAAGTGTATAGGGATAGAGCAGTCTAAATAGAGTTCAAATTTATAGCGTATGAAGCTTTGGCTGTTCATTGAGCTCTTAGATATTAGATTACAACGATATTGAACCCCTTCGAACACGAACGAGTTCCGCTACGTTCGGAATGAAGTTCGGAACGATCCTGTCCGTGCGTCCGGCGATTTCGGTCCTTAGCAAAACGTCATGACTTCGTCCGCCACCGGACGCGAAAAAGTACGACCTAAGCCATGTAATCTAGATCTTTTGCCTTACGCCTTTATCGTTCTCTTTTACATCCTCATAGTAGCGATGATACGGGGTGCACCTCTGCTTCGCAGAGCCATAGCCCACCATCATGCCCATGCTTCAACAGTGACACTCGTCAACGCCTCGCAACAGCTTCGCTCATCTCTCATTCGTCGCGTGCAATCCGAAGCATGGCAGCCTCTACGGCCTCCAAACCCCGCCGAACTACCCAGACCGAAGTCTCGAAAAGTCAAACCGCCGTTCACCAAGCGCAGATGGGTCCGCGCCCTCGTCATTTTCTCCGCCATCCTGGGAACCGGGTATGCCATCGATAGGCAATTCTACGCATCGTCCCTCACTCGAAGCTTTCGCACATTCTACACCGGCCTCCTAGTCGGCATCGACTATAAGATCAACTTCAGAGCGCACCCTCCGCTGGTCAATAGCATCGAGGAACTGCACGCGCGGAATGCGCAGCGAGTCTTCGACTTGCTGAGGCATAATGGCGGACTATACCTCAAGATTGGGCAAGCGATCGCGATGCAGTCCGCGATCCTACCGCCCGAGTTCCAGAAGATGTTTGCCAAGATGTTCGACGATGCACCGCAAAACGAATGGTGGGAGGTTGAGAAGGTGATACGCGAGGATTTCGGGCAGGGTGTAGAAGACATCTTCGGCGTCAGCTTCACAGGCGAACAAGGGAAGGGTGTGATGGAGAAGACGGCTCGGGCCAGCGCGAGTGTAGCCCAGGTGCATTGGGCACGACTCGCCGACGGCCGCGAGGTCGCCATCAAGATCCAGAAGCGAGAGATCGCTAGCCAAGTGGGCTGGGATTTGTGGGCGTTCAAAGTCGTCGCAAAGGCGTACACGTGGTGGTTCAACATACCTATCTACACCCTGGTACCCTATATCACCGAGCGGCTGATGCTGGAAACCGATTTCGAGAACGAAGCGAACAACGCAGAAGCCATGCGACGACTCGTCTCTGAGGAGAAGAGGTTGAATGGCAGGGTCTATATACCACAGGTGTATCGCGAGCTATCCAGCAAGCGAGTAATGACCGCTGAATGGATCGAGGGCGTAAGGTTATGGGACAAGGAGGGCATTACCAACAAGTGGCAGGGAGGGTGGGGTCAGGGTAGTCCAGGTGCGGGCGGTGCTAAGCTCCCCTTGCTGCCCCGAGGCCATTCCAAAGTCGACGGACGAGTACCAGAAGACGCACCAAAAAATCCCCTGTACAAGCCAGATCGGACATATTGGAAGGGCAAAAACGGAGACGGCGGCCTTGGAGTCTCTTTGAAGACTACCATGAACACCATCGTCGATCTATTCAGCGCTCAGATGTTCCTCTGGGGAATCGTGCACTGCGATCCTCATCCGGGCAATATCTTCATCCGTCGACTACCCGATGGCTCGCCCGAAGTTGTCCTCATCGACCACGGCCTGTACATCCAGATGAACCCCGCCTTCCGACACCAATACGCGCTCTTCTGGAAATCACTCATGGCCTTCGACAACGATACAATCAAAGACATAGTAACCAGCTGGGGTGTAAACAACCCCGATTTCTTCGCTTCGGTAACGCTCATGCGGCCCTATCAAGGCGGCGATAACTCGACGCTCAACGAGCTAAAGAAGGAGAATAAAGGCAAAGATCAGCAAGAGCGGGCTTTTGAGATGCAGTCCAAGGCGCGTGACGGCATCAGACGAATGTTAGGTGATGAGAATAAGTGGCCGCGCGAGTTGATCTTCATCGGTCGGAACCTACGTATTGTGCAGGGCAACAATCAATTCCTTGGATCGCCAGTGAACCGCATCAAAATCACGGGACTGTGGGCGTCGCGCGCACTGTCGGAATCGAAAGATCTGAGCAGCTCGGAAAGATGGAGCAACTGGGTCAAACATCTGCGGTTTAGGACCGTTTTATTGCTCAGTGACATGGTCTTTATTTGGTCGAAACTGAAGCAGGTTTTCGGTGTGGGACAAGGCATGGAAGAAGATATCGAGGCGAGGATGAAAGTCATGGCGAAAGATTTCGGTGTGGAGCTGAACCATGGCGTCTTCGAGGGTTGAAGTCTGTACGATACGAGGGATGTAGGACTATGTGTATACACAGCGATAGATTCCCCAGTCAGTCCACATAGACATTTGCATTGGCATAATCTCAAGTACATATACATTTACTGTGTTCTCTCGAGCCTCGTTTCCAGACGCTCATCAAAGAACTTTTCTTACTAAATCTTCGACTTCGCTTTACTCTTCTCCTCCATCTCCGCTTTCTTCTTCTCAAACCGCCTCAAAGGTGCCCCTTCCACAAACCTCTCCGCGAGCGCATCAACAGCCTCCACAACCGCCAACATTCTCTCGCGCCTCACCCCAGCATTCTGCAACCGCTTCATCTCCATCATACTCTTGCCGTCATTCGTCCCCAACTGCTCTTCCAAGAACCTCACCACCTCGCTCTGGAACTCATCTCCTGTCTTATCCCACACGCGGTTATACAGCCCAGCGTCCAGACACTCTTGAGCGGAGAGCTTGGTGCCGAACATCAGGAAATCATTAGCGCGATGGATGCCGATGTGCTGTGCAAAGGAGAGCGCCGAACCGTTTTCGGGAACGAGACCAAGCGCAGAGAAGGGACATTGGAGCCAGGCGGTGCTGGAGGCCAGGATTATGTCGCTGACGCCGGGGAACCACGCTGCCCCGCCACCTACAGCTGGACCGTTGAGAGCGAGGATTAGGACCTTTTTGTGATCGATCATGGAGCGGAGGAGTTCGATTGCGTAGGCGAAGGATTCCATGAAAGCTAGCTTTTTGGCGCCTTCGTGTCGGAATGTTTGCTGTGTCTGTTAGTATCATTTCTATATATCCATTTCAAACCAATTAAGGCTTCTTGATACATCGCAACAATATAAATGAGGGCAGTGAGGGAATGGTTATGATAAGATACATACCGAACCTAACGCACCAACATTTCGAACATCTGCGCCCGCGGAGAAGAATCGACCCTCCCCAGTCAATACTGTAAATACAGTCTCAGGATTTGAGTTGAGCACGCGTAGTGCATCAATGACATCGACTATGAGGTTTCCACCAAAAGAGTTCAAGGCTTTCGGGCGATTGAACTGCGTCCATGTCAGTCACTAGCCTATAGTGAATCGAGCAGAGGCTCACCTTTATTATCCCAATCTTCCCTTTGATCTCAAACTTGATGTCGGTATAATTGTTGGAAGACATGACGGCCGCTTCTATGCGAACAGGTTCAATCAGTCAAGACTGGATTGATAACAAAATCCCGGCAACTTGAAACAGAAATTCAAAAAAGATGTGATTTGGAAATCAGCATCCACAAATACTCCCAACCCTCCTCTTTCTGTACGGGCTGAATAGTAAACTTTCTGAAGATTTCCCCGCAAAAAGTGTCGCGCCTCGGCTCGGTCTAACACCAGCCCAGCACCGTGATTCGTTTTGGATTCCTTTACGGTAAGGGAACCAAATAGGCAAAACACAGGTCTCAATGTATCTGAGACACGAAAGTCGGAGTCTGGGAAAAGAGAGAGAAACTGTGTTGAAAGCTGACGTCGCTGGCTCTGGCATGGGAAACGGTGAGTTGCCTCGGTACAGAGGTTTAGGCGCCGGCGTGAATTAGCGGAGTTTAATCACGTGCCATGACTCTCACAATATTGTCCAGCGTCGTACACTTTTTCTTGTGAGGAAGTGCAGCAGATGCTATTATAAATTGAAATTAGTCAGATACCGATCGGGTCTTCCTCACGGTCGACCATCTCGTCTTCCACCATTTTAGCAGTCCTGCTTTTCGCTCAGACATGCCTCTTCCTCGCCCATTGCGTTAAGTACTCCCTTCCCTCCAATCTATACGTGTCCTCTTCGACATATGATCCATTCTGCCCTCTTCCATTGGCCTGTATCACCAAGTTCAGCCCCCTGGCTCCCTCGCTATACTTCGGCCACAAAGGCAAGTCCACGCCATTAGGATCCCCGACATGAATGAAGTTGATCCACTGCGCACTGATCTGATCGCTCAGCGCCTTATACTCTTTCCACGGACCCACATACTCAGGGTTTGCAAACAGAAACCTCACCTCGCTGAAGTGCTCAACGCCCTTGTATGGTGGGGCTAGCGATCCAGTCAGATCGGTGTACGTGGCGTTTGTGTTGTTCAGCCAGGGCCGTGTGTTGAAGCGGTATACGTAGGTGGGTGCGTATTTGGAGTACCAGCGTGCATCGTCCATACGCGGAGCATGGTAGAAGACATCTCCCACAATAGCGGCGATGCGCTTGAATTGGTAGCCTTCTTCAGCGAATCGCTCACTGCCCGTGTTCAGGGGAATACCGACGGAGGGGTCGTCCGGGTAGAGTTCCATGATCTTACTGACGACCGAGGGGGGGAAGTCATAACCTGTGCTGCCGAGAAGATAGTCGTAGAGCTGCTGGTCAGTGTTGATGACGCTCGTGGGCGCATTGTCGGTGCCTTCATCGCTATTTGTGCCATAGAGATGGGGGATGCGGGCGAATCGACCGCTGTGTAGGAGCTGAGTCGGATAATTCGGAATGATGTCGCCGTCGACCGTGGGATAGAAGCCCGGTCCTGCCACTTTGCTGCTGTCGAGGAAGGGGTAGATGGTCTCGTATGGTATTGTGCGCAGACACTCGAGGGTGTCAGGCCAGTGCGTGCAGTTCGTCTGCTTGACTATCTTGTTGTAGATGGGTTGGTACCAGTCAGACCCATTATACCATGCTGTAGTCGCAGAACCAGATTCCTGAATGGAACGGTGGAAGAGGCCATCGGTACGGCCACCGTAGGTCATTAGCAGCTGCCCAACAGCGAACGACCCAGCTGACTCTCCCCAGATGGTAACACTGTCCTTGTTGCCGCCGAACGCTTTGATGTTCTCGGATATCCAGGCCAGCGCCTTCCGCATGTCTCTTAGCGAAAGGTTGGCGTTGCCGGTCCCTTGGATCTCTCTGGAATACATCATGCCCCAGCCACCCTTTCTATAGTTGATACTGGCAGCGACAATCGGCTTGCCCATTTCTACAGACCTGTGGGCAAAGTACGTCAAGTTGTAGTAGGGGAGACCACTAGTGCCCACTTGGTAGCTGCCTCCGTGGATCCAAAGCGCAACCGGCAAGTTCGCGCCTTCCGAAATACCGGCTGGCCTCACGATATTGATGCTAAGACAGTCTTCGCTCATGCCATATTCGCCATCAGCCTCCGGGTTGTTATCAGGGCAGGCGTTGCCGTAAATCTTGGCGGGTCGTGTGCCAGTCCAGGTCTCGTTGAGTGACTGCGGGATGCGAAAACGATTCTGTCCCCCGGTGTCTTGCGCGTAGGGGATTCCGAGGAACAGATCCTGATCGAACGATGGAAGATAAAGGCCCTCGTAGGTGCCGTTGGCTATAGTCGCTGTGGGCTCTCCGTACGTCAGGGTCGCAATAGCCAGCCCCACCCAAGGGTAAATCCAAGCCCCCACTCCTACCAGAACCCTCATTGTGATGACGAAGAAGAGTGAGGCTGTTCGCTGTTAAAAGGAGACGAGGTGCCGGCTAGGTTGTGATGAGTCCGAATACCGCGCATGGAACCGAGGAAATGGCGTATGCAATTTATTTGTACCGATGACCGGGTGGCTTGGAAGAACGTGAGGAGCATGCGAGTTCGGCTCTGCAGGTACGGCCACTAAAGATGAAAGTCTTTGCCAAGATAGGAAGGTAATCTAAATTATTTATGTGGGCCCCACCTGTCAGTAGCAATCACGACGTTGTACCGCACAGCCTAATACCGGGGTTGTCCATTCGCATTTTGGGACTATGGATAACTCTATAAAAGCGCTTGTAACCAAGATGGACCAGAAATGAACTTTGAGAATGGGTATAACCTACTACACGGAGCGCGTTGAATGGATATGAAGGAAAGGAAAGAGGCACCATGCGAGGTCGTACGACGATCGGACCATAGCAACGATGGTCGTTGCTTCAGGCGAACAACTTGGAAAGGAATTTTTTCTTCTTCTGCGAGGATGTTAGCTACTCTGTATGAATGTCGAACAAGTGGGATGCCATACCTCAGTGGAAGGCGTCCGACCTATGACCGGCGCTGGCGGTGCAAGCGCAGGTCCGGAAGGTCCGGTTTCTGCTGCCATTTCGACAGCTCCCGCCTGTGGCGGTCTGTATCCATACGGGGGATTGGCGGGCATAGGTGGGGACATGGGCGGGGACATGAGTCCAGAAGACGGGTTCGAGAAGTTAGACATAGGTGTACCTGGTGTTGTTTGGGGCGACGCGAAGCCGGGCGCCGGAGGTTGCTGTGCGAGGTTTGGAGACCATTGCTGGGGAGGTGACGGTAAAGTCTGCACCAAGCCCTGAGGATAGGCCTGTCGCTGCCTCGCTGCTTGCCACGCACTGAAGACCTGGTGCATTTGCTGCATCCATTCCGGCGGAGCTCCAATAAAATTGTATTGAACGGTGCGGTCCCGGAAAGCGACGAAATAGTGTTCCGGGTTGTAGGGCGATATGGCCAAATACTAGAAACAAAGTCAGCGTTGCTTCACTTAACTCTCGGAGCGACAATATATACAGATACTGAGCGCGGTTCGGCTGCCGTCAAGATCTTATCCAAATTCGAATAGTGACCCTGGAACTTCCACGAGAAGTAGCCGTCAGGCCACATGACGAACCAGGCGTCGTCTACTCCCAGCGATACGCAGCATGGTGTGTCGAAGGCCTTTTGCACCTTATCGCTCAATTCTGATGGGATCGCCGCCCAGACGGAGCCGTGGCCTGGGGCGCTTGCGTAGTAGCTATAACCCGCACCGAACGTGACAAATGCAGAACGCGGAGCATTAGGAACCGTCTTGATCCAAGCGGCGAGGTCTGGGTAGTTGATATCGAAGAAGGTCTGCGAGTAGACTGGGTAAGATGAGATCAGTGTTTCGTTTCGTTTCGTTTCGTTTCATGAGGGACGACCAGGCCGGAAACTAGCGAGCGAGTGGGGAGGGAGCGATTGGACTCACAGATTTTGTCCTCTCCATTCAACACTTTACACCCGATATACCACAGTGGCTCAGGCGCGTTGATTTGCGGTGCCAGCGCAAGACAATATGGTTGCGCAATCCTCCATGCCGGTTGCATAGAGCTGATGAAGAGCTGCCGCAAACTCTGCGGGAGCCCATAGCTATGCGCTGTTAGCTGGCCCGCTCAGCTGTCCCACCGGATCGACCTCTTCCGACTCACTTCTTCCATGACTGCGGACAGTCGAAGAAAAAACTGTTGTTGGGCCCAAAGATGAAGGTAATCTCAGGCATTTCGCAGCATATTTGGTTGTTGGTGGATGAGGGAAAGCCGGGACCGTGAGGGCCGCTGGATGTCAGCCCCAACACTCCGCCCTATTCTCCGGTGAGCGATAGCCAGCGAGGGAGTCCACGCCAGAGCGAAGAATACGGGCCTGATCTCTCTGGCGCTTGCGAGGGCTGTGCGTCTTCAGGCCAATGGGTGCCGAAGCCGCAGCTTGGTGGCGCTGCGGCGTGACAAGCGTTCGTATTGTGCTTGGCAGACAAGATCCGTCGGGGGGCGACTATCGACACAATTCTTAGGAGACATGGATGTCTACGTCATCAGCGGTTACCAGCGTCGAAATCCTCGAGCGAAACAAATCAGGGAAAATAGAGTCCGTTACCACCGGTTCACTGTGGACAGCGTTTTCGACGCGTAAATCGAGTATTAATGGAAGTCTGGCAATGATTCTCTGGGCAGCATCCAATCTCGAATCGCTCGACCTGTCTATTCACTTCCAAGATCTCTTAACAACCAGCAAGCTCCTAGGATGCAAGGAGAAGGAGACAGCGCTCTTCTTGAAGCTTCGGAGACTCACGCGGATGGGTCGACGGTGGCCGAAGAAGCCTCAGTCTTAACACTCACGCGGAGAACATATCCGTTCTCGACTTCACCGTGGCAAAATCAGGCTTGGACGCTCTACCCCTCACCAGTCTCACTCCAAAACAGTGCGAACTCACTAGAGTCATGCTGTTGGATGTGGTGCGTGTTGGTCGCCTGCAAAATGTATCGCAGCTGTCATTGGCATACCATGCGCCTATTGGGGCTTGGGTCATTCCTCTTAACAACAACTAGAATGATCAGAATCTAGTAGATGCCATGGGCGTCCATATGCCTAAGCTACAAGTGTAGCAACTACTGGGTTCCATAGGCGTCACGAGCTTCAGGCCTCCGAGTCAAGTTCAATGCCTCCATATTGACGCCTAGACATTGGAGGCGAGAAGCCAGAAGAGCTCCGGCTACTTCTAGACTTCTAGAGCGTCTTCAATTCAGCCCTCGAACACCTCCACTTCGCTGAATACGAAACATTCGCGTTCAACAAGGTCATCGAGCCATTGGTAGAAGGAACCTCCGATCTCATCCTCTCTACAATGAAGAAAATCATCGGCAGCACGCGGCTCAAAAGTGTGGCTGTCGAAATGCGAATACAGGTTCCGGACACTGACCTGGGCGGGGATCTCTTTCGATGGGACTTTAGAGACGATACGAAAACTTTGCTGCGCCAACTCGCAGATGAGGTGATGAAGATGGGTACCCAACTCGAGATCTATCGATCCCCTTTGAGTTACGGTCGAGCAGAGTACGATCGAGATTGGACTCTCTGGAATGCGCCTGGCTTTACTACATCCGAGCAGTGGCTGAGGGAGGGCGAAATGGAGCATTGGCTGAGCGGCGCGTCCGTATATTGGGATTCCGATGGGTTCTATTCATAGGGTGCTTCGTGTAGGTCGGTGACTAGAGTGCTTGGAAATGAATTGGAGCGTTCGCGAAGGCGTCTTCAGACCGGAGATTCCCCGATGCAGGATGATGTGACGCAGTCAATATACTATCGAGTCAGTGAAATTCGTATATTAAGGAAATATCTACATTTTCTCTAAAACCAACGTCTTATACTGGCTTGTATGAAGCAGGTGAGTGACGCTGTAAATCCATTGTGATGTTCATGGTCGCCAAAGAGGTCGAGGTATCTCATAAGTGACCATTCGGGATTCGTATCTTGAACGGTGGTGAGTTTGACGTGTGTCGGACTGTTGTCACTTGCGAGGCTGTAAGCTTCCGCTTAGTCAGCCCCCGCCGTTCCGGTCTTGGCAGCGGGCAGCAGTACGAGCAGGCAACACTGGGGGAGCTCCCAAAGCTCGCCGTGCTCTTCTTGAACCTCCAATCTACACCAACATAACTCCACACCAGTTCGCCATGGCCCAAGACGTAGGAGAGTCGCCTTTCTTCCTCACCCAGATTGCGAAAGGCAATGTGGTAGTGAAGGGTACGAGTCCAGCACATGGGCGGAGCTACAAGATGCTAAAGTCCACCAGATCCTCCAAAATTCGACCTCGATTCATACATCTCCAATTATGCCGGTACGAATGCCTTGTAAGCGCTTCATGACGGAGCAAGATCTAACAGCTTGTAGGCCTCACCCGAATCGACCGCCTCCACTTCATCGGCGCGCACTCTCCATACCTCGCCGTGGAAGCCTATCGAACAGCCATTGCGGAGGCCAAGCAGGGCAAAGATGTGGCATTATACAAGACGTTAGTGAGCGAGTTCGGCATGATAGCTCCGGATCATCCTGAGGCGCACGAGGATAAAGCATGGGTGGATAAGAAGACGCGGGAAGTGCAGGTCGAGCAGGATAGGCTGGAGCATGAACTCAAGGGGTACAAGAACAATCTGATCAAGGAGAGCATACGCGTATGTGCTTCCGATCTGGTGTGGCATGGTCGTTCAGGGAGGCTGACAAGGGGATACAGATGGGGAATGAGGACATGGGCCACTTCTTCTACGCCTGCGGTGACTTCCCCGCAGCGCTGAAGGCTTACTCTCGCATGCGCGAACACTGTACCTCAGCCAAGCACCTCGCAGACATGACCCTCCGCCTCGTGTTGGTCAACATCGCACAAAAGCAGTGGATGGCCGTACAGTCGTTCACGGCGAAGGTGGATGCCGCCCAGCTCAAAGGCGAGGAGAAGACGAAGCTGGAACCCATAGTCGCGGCCTGCACTGGCCTCGCGCATATGGGCGCTGGAAATTTCCGCGATGCCGCTATCAGCTTCATTCACACATCGCCCGCCTTCTTGACGGTGGAGCCTGCGGGCGGCATAATGTGGCAGAAGGAGGTGATATCCGGGAACGACATTGCCGTGTATGGAGGCCTCTGCGCTCTCGCATCAATGGGCCGGAGCGAGCTGCAGGACCAGGTCCTATCGAATGGCGATTTCCGGAACTTTCTCGAACTCGAACCGCACATCCGCCGTGCCATCAACCTGTTCTGCAACTCCAAGTACAGCGCCTGCCTGGAGGTACTGGGCAGCTACCGCAATGACTACCTCCTCGACGTCTACATGTCCAAGGTCCTGAACGCGATATACCGCCGCATCCGTACCAAGAGCATCGTGCAGTACTTCATCCCGTTCAGCTGCGTCACCTTGGACGAGATGGCCAGCAAGTTCCAGCTGACGGGCGAATACGGGCCCATCGAGGATGAGTTAGAGACCATGATCAACGACGGCACTCTTGATGCGCGGATAGACTTGGTCGACCGCCTTCTAATCTCCCCACCCGTGAACCCGCGCTACACGGTGCACAAAGACGCTTTGGAAATGGCGGAAAAGTACGACCACACTCTGCGACTACGCTTGACCCGTTTGAATATGCTGGCTCATGGTATGGAAGTCAAGCAAGAGAAAGGTGGGTTAAAAGAAGCGCCTGGCTTCGGCGAAGGCGGCTTCAGTGGCGGTTTGCGAGGTATCGGGCAGAGGATTGGGCTCTCTTAGGAAGGGGAGCCCATGGTCTTGCGGAGTTATTAAGAGTACATGCATAGCATTTACAGGCGTTCTTATGGCGGGCCTAGCGTCATGAAAGACATGTCATGTTCCTACTTGGCGTTGTAGACCCTTCTGGATTGGAAAATGAAAGGTAGCGTGTCATGGGGATCATCAGAGTCGGGCCAATTTGTGGTCCCTCTAAGTGGAATCAAGCCTTCTGGGAACATCATGTCAGTGCCTGTACGAAAAGACGTGCCGATGTACTCACCTCCGCAGTCCTGGATATTCGCATCATCTCGCAATCTGCATCTGCGCTCTCCTCTCTCGTTATGTATCCCAGTGATCCGAGTAACCCTGAATAAGCTCAGGCCTTCCCATCACGACTCTCCTTTCCTTAGCCTTGTCTCTCACTTGCCTGTATTCGCAAGAGTTCTTCTTGATCATGTGAGTTTCCTTCCTAGAGGTCACGCTCTGCGTCAACACGACCACGATAACCTTGGAACACTAAGCAATGTCAAACACCCTCTCGAACATCCACGACCCTCTCTGCATCTCCTCCACCTCCCCATACATAAGTCCATCGACATAGCACTCCCCCACAAACCGCCACATGCCATCCTGCATTTCTCTCAATACGTACGGCACAGTGCCTCCGTAGAGCACAACAACGCAATCGCCCGGCCTTGCATCTCGCGGACATACTCCCAACCTGCCTTGCTGCGAAATGAAGAACCTCCGCTCATGACAGCCCTTCCCAGCCAGCACAGCGAATTGATCCGCATCTCCTCGTCCAGCCAGCTGCGTCAACTCATGATGTCTGTGAATTTCGAGACAAGCCTGGAAGCTACTGAAGCTAGAATCGATGCGTATCCAGTAGGCGAGGAAGTCGTAGATCAGCGGAGGGACTTCGCGCGTAGGCACTACTTTCCCCAGTGGATGGGCAGGGAACTCTGTGGGTAGAGCGAAGCCAGTAGCTGTGAGGGTATGCATGTACGCTTTGATGAGCTCTTGTTCGGTACAACCATAGCCTGCGAGTAGTGGTGCGACGAAGTCTCTCCACAGGGTGTAAACCGCATCTTGGCCGTCCTCCAGATACAGACGTAGATCCTTCCTTGACGCTAGGACACTAGACGCCACGGGTGTAATTGCGTCGACGACAAAGCCGGAGAGACTGAGCACGGAGGGGTTGTACAGATTCCCTATGACGATGGAGGGGTCGACGGTGCTGGAGAACGACGTGTTATACTTTCTCGGAAAACCCAAGCCGCGGATGGTGGCGATTGAGACGTCGAGATCGGGCATCCAAGATATGATGTGCTGGGTGTAGATGGAAGGGCTGAAGGTATTGACTGAGGACAAGATGTCCAAGTTGCCTGTCATGAGGATGATTTCTTTGGCGAAGCTGGCGTAGACTTTTTCCTTTGACTTTGTGTAGTCGGGACGTAGGTTAGGAGGCCTCGACAAGGGGTTTGGAGAGATGTCGTTTGCTAAGCCTAGCAGGGCGAAGACTTTGTCCCGTGGATCGGAGGCTTGGAAGTCTCGTGCTCGACTGACGAGTTCGACCATAGAGAGACCTCGTGGTGTTCGACTGTGGAGAAGCCCAAGCCAGAGTTCAGGGAGGTATCCACCGGCAAGGCGGTTGCTGTGGAGGCTGTTGGATGAGCTGGCGGTGTAGTCGCGTGTGAGGAAGGATTGCCAGAGCGCAGCAAGAATGACAGATCCCCAGGATAAAGAGTGCGGACCGAGACGGACGGTAATTGTTGTGCGGGAGAAGGCTTCTTGGAGTACCCATACGCGCCTGTACCACGGTAGGGCGAAGAATTCGGCGACATTCTCATAGGCTTCTCGTATATCGATGCCCAGTGTGTCTTCCTGAGTGTACACACGTAACGTGTCTAGGTCAGCCACGCTCATTGCTAATCCGTTTGGGCCGATAATTGAGCTTGGTTGGCGTCGAGCTTCTTCAGAAAAGCAGCTTGAGACTAGAGTGATGACAGATACTGCTTGGGAAAGAGAGTGCGAAGTCTCGCCAAGCCAGATTATAACCCCAGTAGCCCTATTGTAAATCTCCTTCATCATCGAAACTTGTGATGACCGTTCAGCGAGATCTGCTTGATTGATGGAGATGGCATCGATCCAGAACAAGGAGCCCACACCCCGAAGGCTCTCCAAGGCGCGCTCCAAATTGATAGTGACGGGAAAGGGGTGATAGGGTGTGTTTCCCAACGAGGTCCTGATGAAGATTTGCCTAGTTTTCCCTCCGTTGCCCCAACAGTAGGACAGACAAAGATCTCGGATATAAAGTCAGTATCATACATCGTTTCAGACAGAAAAGTGGGGAAGTAGTTATCTACTTCATACCCGGGAGTTACGTACACTGGAGTCGGTCCTTCCAAGGTGCAGTCGACAATAGAGTGCAGTAAATTTGACCAGGTGTGTTTTCAGGGTTGGGATCGATTCGTAGAAGCCGTATGCTATGTCCAGTGGTGTTGCAAAGTCGAGGATACTGAAATGTCGATTTTGGATGCACTGTATCTGGACTCGCGGACTCTGCCTCGTGCGCTGAAGGTCCCGCATATGCGTTATACGATGCATTGGGAAGACGATTCAGGAAAGCTGCGTTGGCGACAGCTCCTTGCGTTGGCTGGGGATGATTATTCTGTGGCTTGGCATTATTGGAGAGAAAGGAAACGTGGGCGACGGCTCGTTGAGTAGCCAGACCGTGATAAGAGTTTGCCGAAAGGAACCCCAAATTGGACATTGGATTTTGGCCTGTGTATGCGCTATAAGGCCTTGGTTGGGTGGAATTTGGTTGCATCAGTTCATCTGTGAGGTATTGTATGTTCGATGACGCCTGCTGGGGCATTCCATACCATCTAGTCTCTGAAGACGGTGCTTGTCGAGGTTCACTAGTCATGAGATATTGCATGTTGGCTGGAGCCTGCTGCGAATAGCTTTGAGGAAGACCTCTTGGGGTACTCTGCTCCTTGCTTGGGAGATCGCGGAGGAAAGCCATGTTTCCAGGCGCGCAGTTCGTCCTTGAAAAGCGTACTTGGTCAGCAAGAGCCTTGATAACTAGTGTGGACATGGATATACTAGTCTCAGTGTGCTTACTTGCATTGCCAGCAAGCCAAAGTATAATGTGTATAGCCCGTGAAGACACACGTTCAGCAAATATTAGGGTACGGCTTACATTGCCAATGGTTTCCATCTTGAATTGCCTTCTCCCTTGCTCCGTTCGGAGTGCTGGCTGACATCTCTGTGGAGAAATTCGACATTGGCTGCGTGGAGCTGCTGGTTTGGGGAGTTTGGGGAGAAGGACTGTGAAAGCCCGGTCGGCCTTGGGCCGTCTGTTGCGGCGTCCGACTGGGCAAGATCTCCCATGAAGCCGGTGTTCGCCGTGGCAGTCTGCATTCTACTCGTGTATTGTAGAGACTGGATGAGGTGCAATCCCCCAATGCCCAACCGTTGCTCGTCCAGACGTCAGGAGTCGCTCCGGAGGCAAAGTGGGCTAGAACAGACTGTAACCAATGGGGGTCTATCGAGTAGCAAATGAGTGGCATATCAAACTACAGACCTTAAGTCGAACATGCCGGCTTTCATGCCTTCTGGTCCGCGATGTAGGCAGACTGAAGCCTCCAGTTGACCCCGCCAGGTGGGTTGAACAGAATGCGTAAAGGTAGAAGTTCAATACATTGCATCCCAGCTCGTTCAGAATGTGGAGACGGCCGATTCACGATTCTGATGATGTTGTGTAGACGGACACGAGGGGGACTCGCGGCTAACGTAAGCCCACGGAGGCTCCTCACGAATTAGGTAGTTTCCCCGCTCGCAGAAGGGAGAGCCTTTCTACCAAGCGACCCGTGGACACCCTGTCTCCATCATTCCTACACCTCACATCTATGCATCATTTTCAAGACTCACGAACAGACGAAAATTCGCGAGGGAGGCAAACCCAGGCGGCGCACCATCGCGAGTCCAATGATACCTTCGCTCACGCGAACCAGCGCCCCACCCGGCAGACTACTTTTGCCTGGCTCTGCTGACAACCTGTAACTCGCGTGTGCATTCGCAGTTGCTTGCCACAGTGTAAATTCCACGCGTCTCCTCAGCCCGTGCCTGGCCAGATGAATCCTCTCTGCAAAATGCGAAACCGAAGAAGGGCACCTCCACAACCTCGACTATGGTGGTACTGGGGTTGGCGAAAAAAAGGCTAGATGCCCAGAGCATGGAAATCGTACTCTCGGCACCAGGCCTTTCGCTTTCTCCTTGGAGATGGCCCGTTCGACGGACGGGAGTCGCAGAGCAGACTGCTTTTCGAGATCATGCGAGCAAGGCCATGCGGTCTCGCCCCAGGTTCCTTTTTCACCTCAAGGTCTCGTGGACGCGACGAGGACGCCGGCATCGATCATTTCCTGTGGTCCATGTCTCACGGAGAATGCCGTTGCAGGACATTTGACTGGATCACTGAACGCACCTGCATCACATCAAGGCGAATCGCCTTTGAGGGGCCGACGTGATGGCGGGCTGCTTGCGGCGTCGTGGCTGGTCACTGGTCCGAAAGACGTCGATGGAAATCCACCATGTGTGTCTACTCATTTGTGCCGAGAGGGGTAGGCGAGGCTGCCAGCTCATTCTGAGGTCTCGAACACGGGAGGGGTAATGGGCAAACTCTCCTGGCGGCTTGCATGTCCCAAAACTCAAACTTGCTTTATGATGGCTGCAGCCGACAGGGCTGCCGCAGGCGGCGGTGAGGATCGACCAATGGTGCAGGATACGAGATGGGCCATGCGGCTCTGCTGGCAGAGATCAGGCCACAACTTAATCAAACTGCTTGTGCGTCCAAAAGCATACCGTGGATCACGAAGGAGGCGAAAGTGCTTATTTCACGCGATTCGGCTCACACAGTACCCCAGTCCGTTGTTCGGGCCGTCACAACTCACGGCCTATTGAGGCGTAGCGGAATCTGATAGCGCGCGGGAAGAAATCGCTGGGTGCGCCAATCCACTTTCCCGGGCTCCCTGCCCGTCTTCTTTAGGAGGAATGGCGCTCTTTGCGGGGTCAATCCTCGCAGGCGACGCCGAAGCTCCACACCATCTTTTCGTCCTGTTAGCGGCGAGCCCGATCATCGACACAATGTCGTTCACAACGTCGCACTTCGCTAGGCTTGACCGAGCGCTATCGTCGCGCCGATGGCTCGTCGGTATCACAAAACGGCTCAGCGCATAATTTGACGTTTGTCGTCTCTGGGCGCCCGCCGTCGAATGCACGACGAAGGAGGTCGTTGTCGGCCCAATCATTCCCTTTGGTGACGACGCGCCAGAGACGCCAGAGCTCCTTTTACGGAGTAGGGATTCTCGAACAGCGTCACGACATCAATTGGGTGCCATTCCGCAATATTGGTACCTTCCAAGCCAACCTGCGCTGATCACCCGTCCTCGTGGCTTTGGGCGCATCATGCACTTTGCACAACCACCTATTGTTGCATACCCCTCACATTATTGTGCAGATTTCCCAGAAGTGGCACACTTGTCGATTCTCCGCATCCAAATTTGCCCGCGATAAACAATCGCCGGCGACTCGCAAGCGTGGGCAAGGTGAAGCGAGCACAACAGGCCGGGCCCAGTGTCGGGCTACGAGCCGGTCGTCATTGCCTCTCTTTGATGCAGGAGACGTGCGTGGCAGCGCATCTTCCAATGCCTTTGAGACCGATTCTACGGCATGTCTCAGAAGCGGCCTTCATCACATTTCGAACCCCTGAGTTTAAAGACCGCAGTTCATATGTGGGGGTAACTGTTGGTTTGAGCAGAGCAATAGGAGGCTTGGCTAGCCAACAGTACTTCGACCTCTTGTATGGACGAGGCGGCGTAATGCCTCGCCGGTCTTACGCTTAAGATTAACCCGCTGAGCAAAACCACTCCATCCTCTGAGCTCTCCACGAACCTGGCCCCTCCGTTAATAGAAATATTTACTCGCCCATTGCCAATCAGAAACGGAGTCTTGCACAACGTCTACACGAGACGAGACAACTCCTGCATACCCTCAGATTCCGGTCAGGCACGACCTGGTGTGGTTTGTGATCAGATTACGGATTGTACGAGGGACGGACAGTTCGCGAAAGAGTCCAATCTGGGGATAACAATGTGTCGGCCGTCCAATCCCTCCACACCATCACACATGCCGAAGGGCAGGGTTGAAGCCAGAAGAAAAAGGTCTAGCCAGGGCTTTCGTGACTCTGTGTGGCCGTGCAAAAGCGTATCTGTCAGATCACACACATGAAGCATGTTCCTCGCGAGCCCTGGGGACGATGATTCGCCGCCACGCGAGCTCCTTGCCTGCTGGCGCCTATATATAGGCCGCGATACGGACCTGTGGCGGTGTCGCAGCCACACTTGCTCAGAGGCACTCTTTCTGCGGGCTCGATATTGCGGTTTCAATAATATTGATACCTTCCGGGGAAGCAAGCCCAACCGACGAGGAAGGCGTCATTTGACGTGTATCTATTGCGTACACCAAAATCTCCCCACCCCACGACATACAAGCCCATGCATTCCGACTGGGGTAGGAAGACCAAAATAGTCCCCTCACTTCGCGAACCCGATCCCAAACGCTACGGGCATGAATCTACAGTAGTCGAAAGCTACCCAAGACCTCGTCATAGAAGGTCTACGCTATCTTGATGCGCCAGGTCTAGCCTCGCCCCGGCGGAATGTCTACCACAACACTTGGTCCAAGCACCAGAACAGTTATTCACGGGCGCGCTGCTCTCGACTACAACTTAGCGTTTCCCGCGACAGTCACATGCCACCCAAAGTTGTTGAACACGGTATCAACAACAACGTGAGTAGCGAGTTTGCGCGAGCTCGAGCAGCATGGTACGCTTGCGAAGTTTATAGTATTATTAGACATCATGAGATCTTTCCGACCCGGCGTGTCTAGGTTGGAGACAGGCGTTACATTGGGTGCTCAACGGAACCCCGTGGCACAGTGACGCAGGCAATATTCCATGCGCCAGACCAACCCAGTTGCACTGCAGGCTCGAGAGGGTTGGGCGGTGGCTTGATAGGCTAGTGGGAGTCCCAGGGGCAGCCATCCAGCGTTGAGTTCGCGCTCTTCTCAGCAACCTTATCCATGACATCGGGCCAGAGGATCAGGGACCACGAGAGACAGTGCGAGACAGATGATTACCCGGGCCCGGCAGGCCGCATGGACGCGGGACGAGAAGCCCGAGTATTACGGTCGGCACGTCGAATCTCGAAAGCGCTTTCGTGCCTGCCTATTTGTGATTGCCCAGTGCTGTAGGTGTTGGGCGTGAAAAGGCTGGCGGAAGGCTTCGCGAGATTGCAATGCCCCCACTCACTGCGGTCATCATGTTGAAACCCACCCAGAGCCGCAGATGGTTCGCAAGCATGGGAGATTTGAGGTCTCGACCGGAAACGCGAACGGCTCACCGTACCATGGGTCGTTTTGGCAGCTTGGAGAGCGAGGCGGTCGCGTACGTGTGTCAACGATTGCAGATTGCAGGTTGCAGCGGGGTGCTCCTCCGCCTTTTGCACGATGAAGCCTCGCGGTGCTGCCTTGGGCCGGCGGTGAGGCCGCAGACATGACGCACCGCAACGTGGGCCAGCTGTTAGTCATTCATCGACCTTCACAATCTGCAGCGTCATGGCGACAGGGGGAGCAGTTCAGGGTGTTTGGGAATCGCGGTGTGGTCAGAAGCTTAACGGCACCTGGCAGGCCCACAAGCGGTGGCAGGGTGTGGCAGGGCATGGCAGGGCATGGAAGGGCAGAGGCTCGTGAGGGCCCCCATTGGGAAAATGGGTTAAATTTAGGCCGCCCAAGGTGTGGCTGCGGCCAGGTGACCAACCAGCGACATTCACTCGGTTGCACAGCCGCGCACCAGCCACGGCCTCTCGCGACTCGGTCACGCTCGCAGGCCGGCGGGCCAGCCAAAGCGAGGCGATCGCGAATCAGCGGTGCGGCGGGCTCCAGGACGGTGGGTGGACAGGCCATGGCTCCCCGACAGATGCGGTGGGCATGGGAGCACGTCGCCTGGATTGATCCAAATCCGCTTCCAGTGACCAGTTTGGGCGTGGATGGTCTGCAGCGCTCCCCACGCCAAAGCCTCCTACTCGCCGGCGCCCGCCTGCCCTCGTCGCTTCGGGCATGGTCGCGAGAGAGGTGGTGCAGATGGCGCCAGGCATTGTGCAGCAGGGTGCAGCGCCAGGGCTCGCCCTCACCGCGACTCCTGGAGCCCAGTCTTACCGCGAAGCGGTCGGGGCGCGCGATCGAGGCGGAGACGTGAATTCATGGCGGCCGGTACACTGCGCACGAGTGCCTTTCTTATTTTCCTAGCGCGTATACACCGTTCTGCCACCTCATGCCACGGCCAAGCGGCCGTAGGGCAGTCGTCCACCCAGCAAGGGTTCGGGATGCTGGGGGCTCCTGTGGCTTCGTGCGCAGTCCGCGCTGGGGGCCATCGAGACATGAGCGAAAGCTTTATACATAACTGGCTTTCGCCCCCGAGCCACCACCAGCAGCCCAGGCCTCCCGATCAGCATAAACAGTGCCCTTCCGGTCCTTCTTCACTGTTCAGCTGCAGTTAGCATCACGGCACTCGACACCCCTCCCAACCCCGTGTGCTCGACGGCCCAGCACCTCTTCGCGCTCCCGCTGCCTTCGCTACCGAATCGCCGGCCTCTGGACCATCCCCTCGACATCCGCTTTGGGCCAGCACGCGCGCTATCACCTCTACAGCAAGAGCAACAGCAGATCTGCCAACCAAACAACACTAAACGCTTGACGAGCTCGCCGACCCGTGTCACGGTCCCCCTCGGCCACGGATAATCCATCGTTTCAAGGTATGCTGCCCTGCCCTGTACCCTATAAGATGCTCGAACCCACCAACCAAGCAACCCCTGTCTGCACATCACATTCTACGGCTTATGCTAACCATCAACAAGAGCCCACCGCCGCTCTATATCACTACTCCTGCACCCTCGCGGAGCCGCCAATCTTACAATGGTTGACTACGTTCCATATCCACATGCCACCATGCCTCACGACTTCGAACTGTACTCCAACCAGGAGCAGCAGCTAGAATTCCTTCCAACATCACAGCCCTTCCTCCCATCCACATCTTACACCATGGACCCAGCCTTCAGTGCACCATACGAGCCCATGGCCTCAATTGCCGAGGCGCCGAGACCCCAGGACCTCCAATTCCACTATGATGGCATTGCACAGGGTGTAAAGCCCCAATACCAGCACTTCACCAGTCCCCACGGTTCACCCAACTCGTCATCAAACTCTTTCCAAGACCAGCCTCCAGTCCTCACCGCATCGTCTGAATCTGGAGCTTCGGTGTCTTCGTCCACAATGGGCTCCCCATCACTCTACCCGCAGTCCACAGAACCCTGGAATCCAATGACCAATGCGCTTGGGTTGACTTCAGGCTTCGAGTACAACGGACTGGTGGAGCCTGTTAAGCTTCCAGGCTGTGTGGGTGAGTCTACCAGAGTTCTTTCGCGAGTCGAGTCATTTCCTCCCTATGTATCTCCTTCCACGCCCAAGTCGGAGAATGTGTTCAAATCGCCTTCGACGCCTGCATCAGCAAAGTGGTCAGCTGCACGGTCGAGCACTTTCTCCGGGCGCAGAAATTCACTTCTTTCGAATGAAGTCCGCCCTTGCGACATCCCCGGGGTTGCTTCAATGTGTCCTTCTTCTCCAGTCAATTCGTCTCTACAATGTTCTCAAAGTCAATCCACCGCAATCTCATCTGCGGAGTCATCTTGTTCGTCTCCTTCACATCCGATGCTCACCAAACATGCTTCTAAGACTGAAGCTAACGAAATGCGCCCAGATCCAAACTTAGTGCAGTTCGGTAACCCATTGGCTTACCCTCCTGCGTCCCCATACCCCGAAATCCGCACGACACCTTCTCCCTACATCCCTGTTATCGAGCACCCTCCGTCCCCGGCGCTCTCCCACATCTCGTCCCACAGCCAGCGACCCGGCTCGAGGAACATTAAACGCGGATCACAGTCACCTTACCCCGACACCCAGCGCTTCCAACCATACCCCAGCTTCAATGGTCAGAGGAGGCGGTCAGACGCATCACTGCACTCTCAGCACTCAGGCACCAGCCGCAAGAGTGGCAGCAGCTACGATCTTGACGATGAGACGCGCGAGAAGGGCCTCTGCCCGCTCCCGGAATGCGGACGCGTCTTCAAGGACTTGAAGGCACACATGCTTACCCACCAGAACGAGCGCCCCGAGAAGTGCCCAATCACCACATGCGAGTACCACATCAAGGGCTTTGCCCGAAAGTACGACAAGAACAGGCACACTCTTACGCACTACAAGGGTACGATGGTGTGCGGTTTCTGCCCCGGATCTGGTTCAGCGGCTGAAAAGTCGTTCAACCGCGCCGATGTCTTCAAGCGACATCTCACTTCGGTCCACGGCGTCGAGCAAAACCCCCCCAACAGCCGCAAGAAGTCCCCTACCGGTCGCAAGGCATACACTGGGCAGCAAAACCTTGCCGGTACTTGCTCGACTTGCTCAGTCACCTTTGCCAATGCCCAAGAGTTCTACGAACACTTGGACGACTGCGTGCTGCGCGTAGTGCAGCAAGCCGACCCCAGCGAAGCCATCAACCAACGCCTCTTGACCTCCGTCGCTGAAGACAAGGATGTCACCGAGACACTCGACCGCAATGGCCTCTCCAACAGCGTCGAGTACACCGTCCCTGCCTATGACGAGGACGACGCCGAGGATTCCGAGGAAGAGATCGACGTCGATGACGCGAACGACGACACGTACGGCGTGCGCCGCTCGCGCTCAGGGAAAGGCTCCATCAAGAACAAGTCGCATTGACAATTAACACATCCCCGAGGTGTCGCATCGCACGTCGGGGGTGGCAACCCACCTCACAAAGTGACGAAGACCTCTGGTGGGAGGGGTCCTCGGGCCGGGCTGACCTTTTCCAAGGGCGGCGTGGCGATAACTGGTTCGGGCCGCAAGAAGCGGAAAAACTACCCCGTCTCTTGGGGGTGTCCGGCCGACAAGATGAAGATGAAGAAGCGCGTCCTATGCGTCTACGACGGGCCACGGCGCCTCTGGAAGGACGACATGATGCTCGACCAGGAGTTCGAGGTCCGCATGAAGCTGCCTGACGGCAAGAGCTACGTAACGGACCTGGATGTCCAGACGCTGAAGAGGGCCGAGGCGCTGCACGGTGCTACGCCTGATGAGCGCGGCCCGTGGGTGCCGGATAATGTTATGGACGGGCATCCGATGGCGCCGCTGCCGCCTCACGAGATTGAGGAGTTCATGCTTTGATTGGGATATCGGTTGGGTGGAAAAGTTTACGCACGCACAAAGCGACGTTGGAGTTTTGTTTCCTTCTTCGAGACCAAGCGTTGGATATCGAAACCCTGCACACAGAGATGCCCAAATTACGTTGTACTTTTACCCTTCGACCACACCCTCTTGTTCGATTCTTGTTTCTCCTTTCCCACTTTATTTTACTCTTTTGATTTCTTCAGATCGATACCACTTTTTGGGACGGACGGATCGGTGTCCTTTGGCGTTCGGAATTTTCTTTGGGAGGGCGATATGAACCTGAGACGAGTCCATGTGCTTTGGTAATGTGTATGGAGATACTCGATCGGGTCGACCGTGCTGTGCGCGTAGTCGTAGTTTTTAAATCTATTGCCTATTAAGTTCAAATCCTGAGTGCCTCTGCAAGTGACGAGCAACATGTGACAAGAAGTGACAAGAAGAGAAAGAGTGGGGGTTTTCGACGTACCTTTGTCGAGATACCCCTCTGGTCAGAGTATCGTGAAGTCGTAGAGGCCTCATACTGTGCAGCCTTCGCTGGGTGTCGCACAATCCGTCCTCAGCTTTGAGGGTATCCACACCCCTTATACTCACCATCCCAAGCCCTCCTGCTCACCCTGCCTGCGCCACGCGGTTTACAAATGTCCATCACTACCTTCTTCTACGCGTCCCCTACGCCAGCTGAACGACTCGAGGCAGAATTAGCACCCTGGGACATGTCACGGCTCCCCAAGAGTCGCTTGTTTTCCCTGATCTAGGTGCGCCAAGTCTGACTAACTTTTGCTCAGGTTACTATTCAGGCAGTGATGCACACAGATGCGACAGCTTGGGGTCTTGAGCTGAAAATGTGGAACTGAAATAGATGGAAAAAGGAACATAAGGTGAGTTGCAAGTGGTCGGCTTTGTAGGGGAACGAGGACGATCGGTGGAAGGGTATCTGCAGAGTGTAGATCTTGGGTTCGTGTCGGAAGAGGGAGCGGATGCGTGCTTCCGCTCAGATTCGAAAGTTGGAAATTGACATGTACTTTTTTTTCCTATGTAGAAAAGAGGAACAGACGATGGTGGACGATGTACTTTGCTGAGAAAGAAGGGGGGCGTACGCCGCAGGGCCTTTGTATGTCGTGGTTTTTTCTGAGGATCTAAGAATGGGTGATGTGCGGCCGGGATAGTTGTTATTTTGGGGCGAAGGATTTGCGGCAGGGTCAGACAAGGCGGACTGCTGCAGCGAGTCTGCGGCGGGGCTGCCTTTGTAGGGCTGAGGCCCATAGAAAATAGTGTACGGTATGTTCCTAGATATTGGTCCTCGTTGGGTTTTCTGAAGTTTGGATTGAGGTGAGGTAGGCAATCTGGTTCCTAAGGTTTGTTCTGGAGCCAAGCCCGACCTCGAGGTACAGCTGCAGCGTCCGAATTGAGTGCGTGAAGAGGCTTGTATTGGCTGAAGGTGATCAGAGATACCTGCTGTAACTCCTGAGCAGTGGTTCTGCAATTGTACGATGAAATCTTGATGTCTCCGCAGGCGCGTACACATGTGCAGCGCCTGCGAGGCAAAGCATATCTCTGGTGGGTCCGTGATATCTTCCGTTCCTTAAGACAGCAAGCCTGCATGGCCATCATTTTACCAGGTGAAATGGAGTGTGTCAGAATGGAAGTATTTACAAGTTGATCAAAGCTACGATGGTTGCCTGTTCTTTGGTAGGGGGCGAATTTGTCGAGTTGGACAGGGTGGGGTCAGGGGTCTTTTGAAAATGGCAGCTCAACACCCTATCGAATAGCAAACATGATGTTGAATAATACGTGGATTCACATGAGTTTCCAGGGACCCATTTGTTTGCAGGATGGAGTGGCGCTGTAGAGATGGTGTGCCATAGTAAGCGTGCGTTAAGAAACGTTCTGTTGGTACCGGCATGTTGCTGGGCCATTTCTTGGCGTCTGCACCGTTACACGCGTCTCTTGGATGACAACAAGAAATTCCAATGCTTGTGAGATGCTCCGACATCCGTACTCATGGCATACGCACTATGAGAGCACCCGTGGTGTGCGTCGAAGAGGCAGGGGGACGAGGAGAGGAGCGGAGGCGGCGCCCTCTTTTGCGCAGATTGGTCAGCATCGCCGAGCAGGCAACCCTCGCTTTTAGGGAGGAATAGCTGGCAGCATCAGTGAACGATACCACGCACTATCCGCGAGGCCCTGGCAGCGCCATGGAGCAGGTTCAGGCTCCCCTCGCCGTCGACAACTATCAGCATCCGCAGGACCACATCTTCAGCGGGCCGCCTGCTGCCTTGTCGCGAGGCCGCCAGGCCAGAGACCCCCAGGCCAAGACCGTCACCTTCAGCGTCGAGTCACTCGAGGAATTCGACCAGGCGCTGCGCGAGTACCTGGCCAGCCCGCCCGAACACCCTGAGCACACTGAGAGCCAGTTCTCCTTCTGGATCGGAGCGAGCTTCCTCGTGTCTGCCATCCCGAACCCGCAGTCATCGTCGTCGTCGTCCCAGGGAGCACCGCAACAACAGCAGCCCCAGCCGCCGCCGTCGCAGCAGCCCCACCACGTCCCCCAGCCGGGATACCAGCACGCCAACGGCCTGCAGCAGTATGGGCCGGCCGGTCATCAGTATCAGGATGAGACGGATTCCGCCCTGCCTCTGAACCTCTCGGGGTTTCCGCAACACCATGCGCAGCCGTCGTCCTCGAACGCCCACGCCCGCGCGAACCACCTGCACGCCAATGGCGGGGGCACCAACGGCAACGGGGCCAAGAAGGTGGAACAAAAAGTCAGCATGAGCGTACTGGAAGCTCTCAGCCCCACGCCGGATCCCAAAGACAAGATGAAGAAGCAACGGGCCATTGCGAAGGCCTGCGTGGAGACGATACAAAAGGCAGACGGCTATCGATACAGCTTCCACAACTGCTGGAACAGCAGAGAGGACGACAGCTTCCGCTTCTCCTACTACTGCAACGACTCGCTGTTGAACAAGGACCGCGCTGCAAATGGAAAAGGTACAAAGCTGGGGAAGCGGGCAACCAAGCCCGTCTACGACTGCAAGGGCGTGCTGTCGGTCAAGTTCTCCGCAGCCAAGCAGACCCTCGACGTCTTCTACAAGCACATACCCATACACGCCACGTACGAAGAGAGGGCGCCGCCGCCGCGCAAGGACTCGAAGAGGAGAAAGTTCCTCGAAGAGAACGACCCAGCTGCGCTCGAAAGGATAGCAAGCAGGCCAAAGCCACCCAAGCCCGAGTCGGAGCCGAATGGAGCCCCGAAGCCGACGAAGAAGAAGAAAAAGTCAGACGACTCAAAAACGTCTACATCGCTTGAGAGCGACCTGCGCGCCCAGAGTCTTCGTTCTTTGCTCGAGCTCATCCGACCCGAACCTCCCATCGAGCCTGCTCCGCCTGAGTCTGCACCACCGCCCCCGCCTCAACACAAGCCCGCAAGACCCCCGCCGCCTCCACCCAAGGTTGACGATGCTGTCAATGTTGCTTACCAGCCGCCTCCTCAACCGCAACCTCAGCCGCCTCCGCCTCCGCCGGCACCTGCGCCCGCGCCCGCGCCAACTTCGCGGCCCCGTCCCAGAAACAGCTGCGATGTCTGCAAAGCCAAGAAAACCAAGGTATGCAACCATCTGCATCAAGGGTTGCAGGTCATGACATACTAATTCAGTTTCTAGTGTGACGGCACCAGACCCGTCTGTCAAACTTGCATCGACAAGAAACGACAGTGCATCTACACTCAGCCTGCAGCTGGCGACGACCGACGACCCTCTGCACCCGATTCCTCTACACAAGCGCAGACTCAGGCAGCAAGTGGTGGCCTCTCTGAGCTGGAGAAGATGAAGAAGGAGCTAGAAGAAGCCAGGGCAATAATTGCACAGCTTCAAGACGAGAAGCGGCGAGCTTCGATAACTCCGTCTCAGACGCCTGTGATGCAGACACCTACGATGCCCCGCCCGCAATCGATTCCGCAGCCACAGAATGATCCCAAGCCGCAGCCGCAGACGGCTCAACAACCCCAGGGTCAGCAGCACCATCAACGGCAGAACTCGCAGCACAAGCAACAGCCAATACAACTCCAGCAACAGCTTCAAAATGCTGCCCAGCAATACCAATCCCCGCAGCAGATGCCCGCAGCTCAACCCGTCCAGGCAACCCAACAGCAGCTTCAAAATACGCAAAGGATGCAGGCCCCACAGCAAATGCAACCCTCCCAGCAGATGCAGGCGCAGCAGTTCAATCACTTCAACAACCATACCGGGAATCCGTATGGACTGAATCGATCAATGTCTTCGCAAAACATGCCGGCACAGAATATAGCTAACCAGAACATGAACCAACAGAACATACCTGCTCAGAACATGTCTCAGCAGAACATGCAAACTCAGAACATGCCGCAGCAGAACATGGCATCCCAGAACCTATCTCCACAAAACCCAAACCACCTTTCTCAGTCTCAAGCACCACACCAAATGCACCAAGCCAGCGGTCTACCGACAGCGGAAGCCACCAATCCATATGGCAGAGACTTCGGATGGCCGGCGGCGTACTATGGATACCAGAGTGCTCAACAGCCGCAGGCTGATCAGTGGGCGGCCGCAAGGAACCAAGGCGCTTTTCGATAGAGCAGCTTGATTCCTGTGCATTCGGCATCCAACTGGGCGTTCTGTGGCTGTCGTGCGAATTGAACAGAAGCGGGACATATCTCAAGGCATTTTCTACACAGTGGTTCCATACGACGAGGTTTACGACGACCGGGCACACGGGTCTGTTAGCTTCTTACGACTTGTTTTCATTGATTTCATCCTCCATGTGACTTTTATCATGAGCATGGCGCATGGCGTAGTGTGGACATTATACCCTTGTTTGGAAACCGTCATCATGACTATCGGATCAAAATGGTGGCTTTTGTAACTTTTTCATAGATTTAATGGTTTACGGATTCATGGTATGTCTTTGGAAAGCTACCTTGTGTATAATTCATGACGTCTTATGCCTTATGCAGTTACCCTTGTGCAAGTGTTATTTTCTATTTATATGCAGGATCCTATTTGTTGTCATAGTCCAGATGCTAATATGGAATCTATGCCAACTGTGACCATTTTTCCAATGCATCCTTCTCAAGTTACCTTATCTTGTGCATGCTGGGATGGGCATAGGTGCACGAGGACCCAGCCAAGGGTAGGGCCCCGTAGCGCTCCCCCCCTGTTACCGGTTCCCGTTCTTCCCCTTTGAGACCTCTAATGGATGCAGTTCCGGCAAAAGCCTCAATGCGAAAACAGCTGTTGATGCGCTGCATAAGCTGTACAAAAGAGAGAGGATAAGCTTGCCAGAGTGTACTCAAGGGCAGTTGGGTCACGAGGACACCCTTCTGCCGGTGATTTGTTGCTCGCTTTTGGGCTTATATGCATATCACCGGCAGGCATTGGAGACTTCTGTTGATTTTATGACTTTGATTTCTCACCTCATCTTCGAGGTAGCACAACTAACTAGAGTATAATGTTCCTGCTCCGCTTTTCTGGAGACGCGGGTGGAGCCAATCTGGGGTATCTAAAGCCACCATAGCCCTTCAACGCCATACGCCTTTTCCCATGCAGACAATCCATCTTATGAGCGCCCAAAGACACCATTTATGCCACGCCCAAAGGCGACATTCGTCAGCCTTTCCATCCTCCACCGGCGTCCAATTTAATCATCTTTCCCAGGAGCCGAGTTCGAACAACCAGGCATGTCAGATCCGAAGACTAAAGGCGGCCATTTGGTCCTGCCTTCAGCCGCCAGATCCGACAAAGCCCGATCGCTCTTGCTCGTCACTCCTTCACTTCGACTCATCATCATCCAGCAACTCCTCGCACTTCCTATCCAACTCCTCCGGTGTCTTTCCCCTCGGAGTCCAATACTCATCGCGGGCCTGCCTTGCAGCTGCCAATTCGACTGCGACATCTTCGCCATTGCGCTCACGTCGCCTGAGTTCCCGGACAGTTACACAGACGAGCATGCCTTTGCCTGGAGCTTTCTCGCGCGGCTTCCTGGCCTGCTTGCCAGTCTCGGGGTTGCGGTGTGGCTGCCAACCCTTGCGACCCGGGGGAGTTCCATGGTTGCGACGCTCAACCCAAGCCTTAGGGCCTGTAGGGGGTGTTTTGACGGCGCCGTCGCTCCCAGATAGAGCAGAAGAGTCCGAGGACAGGCGGCTTGGAGTAGATCCAGAAGTGGTTGCGGGGGGCGGCGATGGGATGGCCGCAGGGCCTTGCGTC
>JAFHBV010000219.1:0-59424 GCA_019022785.1 Pseudomonodictys pantanalensis
CGCCTCCATTGCACAGCGGGGAGTGGTTTCGCTATGAGTCTCCTTCGGGGGCCTCAGCGGGGCAATTTTTGCTGGCTTCTATGAGTGTTCTCGCTCATTATCTCTTGCGCTTTTCGTTGGCTGCACTCCACATTGTGGTGGTGAGTTGAAGAAGAGTCTTTCTTGCTGTGATGGTCCGTTGCTGGAGAACAATGTAGACACCTACGTCGACCTGTATGGAGACATGCTGCGCATGTCGCCATGGTCGCCATGCTGCCTACATGGTTCGCTATCCCCGGAGCTTTGTTTGGTGAGCCTGCTGTCACGATGGTGGGTGATACAAGTCGCCCTGCCAGGCGACTCGAGTACTCACCATAATCCAGCAGACACCGCCAGCGTCACCGTGTCCTCTCCCTCTGTCGTAATCGACGAACCGTTCGCTCAATAAACTACGATGCTATTCTCTGTCCATTTCGCTGTTTGACGGCGAAGATTTGGCATGCGACCCGTCCCCACAGCTTCGTGTCTCTCGTAGCCCAGTCGATAATACTCCTACGGTCTATAACCCTCTTCCGTCCGCGACCGCCGCTCCATCGCCGCTCGACGCATCTTCGCGCTCATGGATTTGCCTGTGTGTCGTCGCCCAGCCGGGGCCGTTCGAGCGAGATTGCTGTGAGCCGCCAGACTCAGCCTCGCCCTGTAGCCTGCACGAGACAACGACCGCTGCGAGTACCATCACGTACGGGTGGTCGGAGCATAACAAGAATTAGTCGGTAGGTACGGAAAAGCGTGGGGACTTTGTCGTGTGGTGGAGCTGCTGCCCGCTGTCCACTGTTCTGGAGGCAAGCAAGAATTTTCACGCCGCACGCACATAACTTCTGCGTAGAGTACACGTTGGAGGACTAATGGAAGAGGATAAACAGGCAGATGTCGTCACGAGCATTCTGGAAAGCGTCTGGTGGCAGCAATATAAGTTTTCAAATGTGTGTTGCTTGTGCTGGCTCCCACTTTCACTTTCGCACGGAAGCTGGTCACAGAGGGCCAACTCATCAAGACTCATGGGCAGCAGCAAGCCATCATCTCCAGTCTCGACTGATTACCCTGCGAGCGATACCTAAGGGCACTCGGCCTCGCGACCGGCCCGGCTGGAGCTCGTCTACACAGAATCGTCTCCGTCTCGGACACGCCCACCAGGACTCTCGGAAAGCCCGCGACGAAAACCTCGCCGCACATCGTGCGACCCATCATCCCCGCCCACGAAAATCCACCTGATCTGGATTATACATCTGCTTATGAGGGTTAGGCAATACAGTTGGCTTCCGATCCGTAGATAGGGACCGATGTGCCTCGCCAACAGTGGAGCTCTCACGGTCGTCGCCCTGGTGCCTGGCGAAAGACGCACGCAAAGCCCTCAGGCATCCAGGATAGCAAAGCTCTTCGTGTACAGCGTTGTCTTTTTGACCGGGCGCACGACCTTCTACGTTGCGAGCGAGCCATATAGTGGGCATCTTCCCGCGCCTACCAAACTGTGGGTTGAAGAGTCAGATAACAGCTCAATATGTGAAGGCAGACTGTGGTAGCGTGCTACGGCACAACAGCACCAACATTAGACATTCAGTACATATGCGAAGCGCGAACAAACGCCATCCTTTTAACATATCATGGCCCATAGCGTAGCAATTGCAATACCCTTACAATATCAGTTCCTACGCCGCCATTGGGCCTCCCCTTTCTTATCCTACCTCATCAACCCACTAACCTGCTCAGTACTCAACTTCGCCTTCACCCCAGGCCTCTGCCCCCCACCACCACCAGCTTTCCCCTTCGCCGCCGACGGCGCACTCGCCGTCCTCCCGGCCTGACTCGGCCTCGCAGCCGCAGCATTCATCCTCTGACTTTCCACCGCCGCCTCCGCCTCGATATTCTTCACCGCCCGACTAATCGCCATACTATAGCCCCCAAACCACTCACTCCAGCTCTTCCCTCCCTCATCCTGTCTAGTAACCTCCATCGAGCTTGTCTGTTTCGCTGCCTTAGGTCTCGGCGCTTTCGTCGACGCACTCGTTGCTTTCGCAGTCGCTGGCTTCGGGGTCGACGAAGAGGGCGAAGAGGTAGCCGTAGAAGACGCGACCCTCGCCGCCCTCCTCTGCTCCAGAAAACTCTTCGCGACATTCTGCGCCGCACTAACACCACTCTGTATGCTCTTCACATCCTGCATGCTCACACTGCTCGGCAGCGGAATGCGATAGCTCCCCGTCAGCGTGACTTGTCTGTCCCCCTCGATCCCAGCACTGCTATCGCGGGGTATCTCTTCAACTGTGTCTTCACTGCCCATCCGCCGTCCCTTGGGTCTGTTCCTCGCACCCGGTCCCCAAGCCTCTAGATCCCGCCGCGCAACCTCGAGTTCGCCCTCGAGTCTTACCAACTCTTCATCAGCCTCCTCTCCCTCCTCCTCATCATCAAGTTCCTCTACATGTCCGCCCACAGTCGAGACTGTAGGTACAGCAGTCGCAGAGCTGCCCTTCCGCCCTTTTCCGCGACGCCGCGGCGAGCGACCAGGGCGTGTGCCGGCCTCGCTGGATTTGTAGAGTTGCTCGACTTTTGCCTCGAGGCTGCGGATGCGGGTCTTAAGGGCTTCGATTTCGGCCGCCGACGCTGTGTCGGTGGCATCATTATTCGTCGTTGCTGTAGGTGTAGAGGTACTTTCTTCTAGGGCGGGATCTTTGTTTAGTTTTCGAGGGCGGCGGCGGGTGCGGGTTGGGCCTGTGTCTGGGGGTGCTGCGCTTGATGAGGTGGCATCTTTTTCTTTGGCTGCGGGCGCTGCAGTTGTTTTTGAGGCTGGGGTTTTCTGAGGCTTTGCGGAGGGAGCTGGGTCTTTGTCAAGTAGGATGCCACCTGCTGAGCCTGCTCTTCCGATTGTGGGTGCTGATGCGGATGCTGGAGCTGCAGCTCTATGTGAGCGAGCTTGTTTCCCCTGTGACGTAGTGGGGTTTGGGCCGGGTGACGAGGATTTCGACGCCATTGATACGGATACACAAGTACTGGAATCAGTAGTAGAGTAGGAAGTGAAAAGATGGGTTGCATTCAAGAGTAAAGTCTAGATGTTCCATCTCGAGCAAGCTGTCGAACTGGGCCGGAAGCTTGGTCGCTTGACGTAGGAGGGGCGAAAAGTGACAGGGTCTTACAGCTCTAGTGCGCGTCGTTGCGGGTGCGGGACATGATCGACGTACAGTGCAGATCGAGACCACCGATCCCTCATCATCTCAGCTGTTATCGTGAGACAATGTGTTGCATGCATCTAATACATCCACTTCTCCGACATATCCAAGTGGACGTAATGCACGCCTATAACTCGCACCTTCCCAATCACGCAGAGCCACGTCGTTGCAGAAGACCCTATTTCAAGCTACCCTACCACTAAATACATGCCCGAGCCAGAAGTCTATGATAGTAGAAGCGTACAAAAAGATGGCTTACTCTTTCTCCAGATCTTGCGCCTAGCACCAGATTACGGCGACCTGAAAGCCTGATGTGCTCGCATCACCAACACCCAAAGACCGCTCAAGAGTAGAGACATCGTGCTAACAAGGTCGGATTTTGAAGCCAGGAATATAACTTTTGAGGGAAAGAGGAGGAAGAAAGTATACAGGCATGCCCAGGCATCGTGCAGGGAAGGGTGGGTTGAGTTCGGCAGGACAAGCTTGCTGTCCTGGACCTACCCAAGATGAGAAAAGCCTGGTGGAGACGGTGTGCTAATGCATTGATGTGAAACCGCCACAAAGACAATGTTGCTCAGGGAATGTAAACCATCACCGGTACCAACAACAACATGGTTCCTTCTACGCCAGATATGCGACGCATCGCGGGTAGCCCATGTGGGGTACACGGGCTATCGGGCCGAATTGTTTAGGAAGCAATGGCGCGAGCAGGGCCACCACGACCCCTACCTTTTGGCTTCTGGGCCTTGGTGACGGTACTCCAGCCATCATCTTCCATGGTCTCTGTTGTGCCCGCTGGAGTGGCTGGGGTGCTGGACTTTCGTCGCCAAGAGCCTTCCGCCTTCGGTGGGTCGCGGACGATCTCTTTGGGCTTGACCTCCTTATCTTGGGGGATGTTGCCGTTCGCAGATGCGTCGACACCGTCATCCTCGGGTATGGCGTCATCCTCGCCCACGCGCTGGAGAATCTCAAAGTTGGCGCGCGGTTTCTCCTCTGCGCCGTTCTCTTTGCTCTTATCACTGGTAGGTGTCGGGGGGGCGTCCTTGTTCGCAGCCTTCTCCGCGGCCTCCTTCGCCTTCTTCTCCTCACGAGCCTTGTCATCGGCCTCCTTCTTTTGGCGGATGGCCAACTGCCTCTTCTCTTCAACCTCGCGCTCACGGGCTGCAGTGTCGATGGGACGGGCCGCACCGAATGGGTTCGCCTTGGAGCTGGTCTCAGAGGTGGATGTGAGTGGGCCGGGGTCGGCTTCGGAAACGGTGCGCTTCTGGAGGTTGAGCTTCGGGCGAGTTGCCGGTGCGGCGGGCTGAGGAGCAGGGGAAGATGGAACGCTGGCCTCTGGTGTGGCAGACGGAGATTTCGCGGGGGCATCTGGCTTCATTCGGGATCGCCACTGGTTGTCGAGCTCGGGAGCTGTAGGCTGTCTGTCATAGTGAGGTCGCTCTTGGAACTCACGACGCGGCGGACGAGATCCATCGTTTGATCGACCCTCACCCCAAGCAGGAGACTGTCGTCGCTCGCGAGGACCGTCAAAGTTTCGCACTCGACCACCATCCCTCATCGGAGGGCCGCCAGCACCGCCAGCCGGCTGAGGAACGGGGGACAAGGGGCCTTTGCGCTCCCAGTTGCCAAAGTCGCGTTCCTTGCCATCGCCAGAGAAGGGTGGAGGGCGTCTCCGCTCTCCACCACGCTCGCTTCCGACATCGGACCCGGCATCAAAGTTGCGATATCCTCCTCGATCAGAGGCGCGACGGCCACCCTGGCCAGGGAGATCGGGAAGAGGACCCTTTCGGGTCCAGTCGGACATGTCCTTGCCCTCGGGACGGTCCTTGGCTGGACAATTATCAGCCCGATGCCAATATGACAAGCCTGGCTGTACTTACGTGGTTCGGCAACACTGACCCTGATATTTCTACCCTGGAACTGTGTACCAGACAAGTCAAGAGCCTTTTTCAGGCCATCGAGACTGCCGAATTCGACATAACCGAAACCTTTCGGCTTCCTCTCCAGCTTGTCCTCCACGATGCGCACATTTGTGACTTCGCAGTCGCCGAAAAAGTCGTTGATGTCACCTTCTGTGGCGTCGAAGGAGAGGTTGCCAAGATGGGCGGTATACGGGGGCTTGCTCGGGAGGGGAAGTTGCTCGCGCACGGCGTAGCCACCAAGACGGTCTCCACCACGATCTCCTCCTGGATTTGTCAGACCGAGCAAACTGGCTGTAGAGCGACTTTCTCATACCGAAACCGCGGTCGGATCCGAAGCCGCCAGCGGAGCTGAATGCGCGCCTGTCGCTGCCGTAGCCGGCACCGCCGCCACCTAGCAACCATCAGTACACCTGTCGTCCGGCTGTCGCGTCGCGAGAGTCTCGGGGGAAATTACCTCCGCCTATAAATAATTAGTATATGGTACTCCATGACTTTGCAACGCCGTAGGCTTACCGATAGGCGTATCCTCCATCTCATCTGCCCATGATCCGAGAGCTACAGCATTGTTAGCCCGTTGCGACTGCCTCACACAGCAGGTGGCGCGTACATTGGTCTCCCAGAAAGTCCCCCAGGGACATCTTCTGGTTTTTCTTGGGCCCTGTAAAATCCAATGTTAGCCATGATCCCCCAAATTTCGTGTTTTGTGCGCGCAAAGCGCAAGGAGGGGCAGACTCGGCCGCCGCCGTCTGCCTGGCAGCCGCTCGCATGAAGGGAGACGTACCCATGATTGCGGGCTGCAGTCAACGCGCCGTCGGAAACCGCGCGCTGGCTGTGAAGATACCGAGAGTGATCGACACTCTCAGCAAAGCTTTGTGTGTAGTTTGTTGTTCGGGCTGTACTGCGTTGTGGTGTGGTCAAGGGCGACCGAGCGGAAAAATGAAGAGGAGGCATGCACTGTGGACTAGCGCACCCGCTTATGTCATTGAATTTCGTCTACTGTTGAGCCGCGTCCGACCGTGGGTGGGCGTACCGCTCCATCAACCCATTCACTCTCTGCAAGTGACAAGCGCTCGGTTTTTCGTCGATGCATACGCGATGAATGCCCGACCTGATTCGGATCAGGTCATATACCCTCTGGATGTCGCGCGAACAGCTGCGCTGGTAGGCGCAGGAGCCTGTAAGTGATGTCTTCAACTTACTCCATCTTTTCTTGCCGACAGTCGCTCGTGGAGAAGTCAAAGGGAGAGGATTTACATTCAAGTTTTCCAAGCAATGAGCAGTTCCAATATGGTCAAATGTTCGGTGCTTGCGCCAAGAGATATCACGTGAATGTGCACACACAAGGGCACCAACATGTATATGGAAAAGGCAAATCAAATACTTACATCTCCCAGCCGTCCCCGGCTTCGCCGTCGGCCTCATCTACGGCACCCTCCGCACCAAAACCCCCGGCCTCTTCGCCGTCGTCTCATCAGCACAATGGTTCGCCCTTGGCGCCACATACTGGGGGATCCGCTCATCCATCTTAAACTCCACCGGCCTCTACAACTGCTATAACATCACGCGTGGTCGTCCCCTAGTTCCTCTCTCCGACGACGACATCATTCCCTCCCCTCAAACGCGCGTCCGCGCCTCCACTATCTCCGGCGCCCTGACCGGCTTCTCATTGGGCTTCGTCTTCCGTGGCGGTAACCCTCGGAACGTCATCTCGGGGACTGTGGTCAATGCAGCTTTTGGCTTTTTCGGCCAGCATGCGTATAATGCGCTAGATCGGTGGCATAGTCAAGAGGTGATGGAGGAGGCGGAGAAGGAGGCGAGGGGTGAGGTGGAGAAAAAGGGTGGATTTTGGCAGAGGATTGCGGAGAGTAAGTGGAGTCCGTTGAATGTTATGAGTGATGAGGAGTATGTGAAGATGCTAGAGGAGCGGATGCTGAGGGTGGAGGTGGACATTGCGCTTATTGATGAGAAGATCGAGGGGTTGAGGAAGAAGGCGGAGCAGATGAAAGTACGGGAGAAGGAGCAACGGCAGGAGAGTCCGGTGGAGAAAAAGTGATGCCAGTTATTCAAGATGTATGTATAATATACCATGATGTCGTAACTAGAGGCATGGGTAGCTCTCTCTGGTTGGGCAGAGGATGTTAGATTCCGAGCTTTTTGTACATGGACATGTGGGGTCTTACTTTGTATAATGCATGTACATCGATGGCATAAGTGTCTTGCGCCTCGTTTTCAGAATTTGTTGATAAGATGCCACTGGTCCCACTTGGCGCGCGACTGCTACCGAGAAGGCCACTCAGGACACATATCTGCATCACTGTTTCAAAACACTATTTGTTGCCTATTCATAATCATGATGGCTATACATCAACTATATGTATTCTGACAGTAGTACCGTCTTTACCAATCTATCACCAGCAAGTGCAAGACAAGCTGCTCGAAGAGCTTTGTTCGAGGAAGAGGACAGGGCGCGTATTTAAAAGGTGGCGAAGGCGAAGGCACTTCAGGATGTGCAAGTCTGATCCGATAGGTTAAGAAACCCCGAACCCAATCCTTCACTCATTCGCGAGGCTTCTATAGACTCGGTATGGCCAATAGTGACTGCGATTGAGACCGCAATCAAGATACCACTCACCCCGCTCGAGAAAAGGACTCCTCGAAACGTCTGGCCATATACACCATCCTACCAAGGACAGGTGCTACTCGACCCGATACCTAGACAGCAGACAACAGTTCCCCCAACTTGCCAGAGAGGAAGAGGCCTCTCCTGTCTTACTAACATCGCCACAATTTCCTCCCACACTGTACTCGGTCTCGTGTTTTCTATGCAACTCAAGCTTGGGTTCTCGAGCTTGCACTCCGTGAGGTGCCTCAGACCGTCTCTTCACCTTCCTGGCCGTTTTACGTTTTCTATAGGCAAATGTTCTTCCCGCCAGGTCTTCGTTTCTTTTCGCCCACAGCGCGTCCCGGAGTAATGTCATCCCCTCTGGCCGTCCAGCTCATTACCTCTGCTGAGTTCCTAACAGTCCTAACCAGTTTCATCGCGAAAATCGCGGACAAACGGCGTCGGCGCGCAAATCCAGAGTACAGTGACAGAACCCACGTGCGCCCAAGCTTCGATTCGTGGACGCGAAGGCCCCCGTCATTTTTGCAAAATTGCTATTGTTCTCGGCACTTGGTGTCATCGTCGTGACGGCGAGAGAAGATATGTTCGATCGGGTGCCGGCACTCTGGGTTGGTGTGTATTGGAGCCTGCGTGCCGCTGTGTGGGGCTGGGGCGTTGCGAAAGATGCGCAAGGGTCGTATGGGAGGACCTTCTGGGAAGTGATGCGTACGGAGGGTGGCGAGGTGTGGGCGAATCATTGGGCTGGCTTGGAGTTCTAAACACTATATCGAGCAAACGTGGTGGAGGTCATTATCTGGTATTTTCGAGGTGCATGCATTGAATAACGGTCGTGGCTTCATGGTTATCAGTGTTTCTGAGCCAGTATTACCCCAGATTTGGCAAGCAGACGATGGGGTTGTTGGAGAAGTATGGACAGAATACTTGAAGAATCTAGTGAATAACTTACTCCGCGGTGAATGGGTGAATGTCTTCCCCAACGAGCTGACTACTGCTCCGCTTCAATGCCCCGACTAGCCATAACGGGGTCCGCCCGACCACGCAAGTAATCCATCGGCGTCCAGTTCTTCGCCTCCAACGCCTCCACAGAGCCCTTCCAAACATACACATACGCAGCCACTACTATTTCCTCCCCTTCAAACGTTACCACCTCAACCTCTTCGATATGTCGCTCGTGCTGGCTCATTCCAATATAATCCCCTATTGCAGCAATATCATGTGCAGTCAGAATCCCAACAAGCATGCCGTCAACAGCAGTCTCCTTCTTCGACTTGACGATCGTCGGCGCGTTCTCATGCTTGATCGTGACCCGGAAGTGCTTTCGAAGGGTAGCTCGGGTCATGAGCGTTGCTGCCGCTTCGGGGCTTTCTTTCATTAATATTCGCGCGAGAACCCATGGTAGCATTAGTGAGCAGCCGACGAAGACTGGTAGAGTCGGTGCTACGCTGTGATACAAGAGGCGTTTTGACCACCTGTTGTTGAGGGCGAGTGAGTAGAGGTGGAGGTCTTCGGGTTTGATGTTCTGGTTTTTCGACAAGATGGACATGTTTCCTGGGCTTGAGTTTGACTGGTGTAGAATATGATACAGAAAGAGAAGCCTTAGATATAGATTTGCATTGTAGAGCCAGAAAGAGACGAATAGTGATAATACTCGGGCTGTCATGTCGGCGAGGAAGCAAAGGTGCTAACATTGTACAGAGAAGATGTGCGTAAAAATTGGGCAGTGGAAGATCCGAGTTGTGGAAGAAGGCGGAAATTCATATGGTACGCTTGATGTAAAGAGCCAGGACTATAGATCTGTGAATTTTAGAAACTCGTGAAAAAGAAGGACTGCGGAGTCGGACTACCACCCACGGTTCAGTGAGTAGTTGTGTGCGGGGTCCAGAGCTAGGAAAATGTGACAACAACTATCTGAGCCGCACGCGATAGTGAAGCGTCAACACGTGCTCCAACATCATTCCTGGGTTGCCCTGTACGGCAACAAAGTCGCCTGTAAAATGATCCACGACCTTTCATTGGTGGCGTCAGTGAGGCACCAGCCTGATGATGAAGGCGGCAGGCAAGGCGGCCGACATTGTTTCACGACGACGTTCCGAGTCGCACGGTCCGTGTTGATTGGTCCGAATGCGGCAGAGGCGAAAAACATAAGCAAAAATTCGACGACGAGGACACAGTGGTCACTGTGGGAGGCGGACTTGGATGAATATTAATTGGTGAGCAGCGGTAGATCCAGAGGCTTCGAAAGGCTTCCATGGTGTTGCGGCGACAAGCGAGGTCCGTGCAGCGCCAAGCCCTGGAACCTGGAGCTACTCAACCACATCACCGCCATCGCCGCGTAGCTATACTTAAACCTTCTCTCCCGCGCCCTGCTGCCTCTCATCATCCCCCATCGTACCCCCCCACACCCTCCTCCACACCACTTTGCAGCCGCTGCAAAGGATAAAAGAGTAGTTTACTCGCACACAAACACCACGCTCACTACTCCGTCGGACTTGACACCTCGCCAACATGTCGGCTGAACCAGACCACTCGAAGCCCAAGCCGGACCTTAGCAAGTGAGTTTTCGCAGTGCCAACACCTTCTCTCACGAGTCCGAGAACTAACATGGTGAAGGGATCCGTCTGGAGCTGAGGTCAAAGACGTAAATACCACCTCGCGCAATTCGGGGATTACTCTCACTAACACGCCACAGGTAGATGAGACGGCAACGGCCATTCTCAAGAAAAAGAAGAAGCCAAATTCGTTGATGTAAGTACCGGGACGGGCACCTCAGCATCTAAGAAGCAAGTTTAACAAGCTCAGTGTCACCGATGCCGTCAACGATGACAACTCCATCATCGCCCTTTCAAACAACACAATGGAGACGCTCCAGCTGTTCCGTGGCGACACGGTGCTCGTCAAGGGCAAGAAGCGCAAGGACACCGTCCTGATCGTGCTTGCAGACGACGACCTCGATGACGGCTCTGCGCGGATAAACCGAGTTGTCCGCCACAACCTGCGGGTCAAGCATGGCGATGTCATCACCATTCACCCGTGCCCGGATATCAAATATGTACGTAGCATCGAGGAATTTTTCATTCAGGCCATAACTGACAAGTTGCAAAGGCTAAGCGCATTGCCGTCCTCCCCATTGCGGATACCGTCGAGGGTATCACCGGCTCGTTGTTCGACGTTTTCCTCGCCCCATATTTCCGAGAAGCTTATCGGCCCGTGCGACAAGGCGACACATTCACAGCCCGTGGTGGTATGCGACAAGTGGAGTTCAAGGTCGTCGAGGTCGACCCGCCAGAGTTTGGCATCGTGGCACAGGACACCGTCATCCACTGCGAAGGCGAGCCGATACAGCGTGAGGATGAGGAGGGCAACCTCAACGAGGTTGGTTATGACGACATTGGTGGCTGCCGGAAGCAGATGGCACAAATTCGCGAGCTTGTCGAGCTGCCGCTGAGACATCCTCAGCTCTTCAAGTCTATCGGTATCAAGCCTCCGCGAGGTATCCTCATGTACGGCCCTCCCGGTACCGGTAAGACGTTGATGGCTCGTGCCGTCGCCAACGAGACTGGCGCGTTCTTTTTCCTCATCAACGGTCCCGAGATCATGTCCAAGATGGCTGGTGAATCGGAATCGAACCTGCGAAAAGCTTTTGAAGAAGCCGAGAAGAACTCTCCAGCCATCATCTTCATTGATGAGATCGACTCCATCGCCCCCAAGCGTGAGAAGACGAACGGTGAAGTCGAGCGCCGTGTGGTCTCGCAGCTTCTCACACTCATGGACGGTATGAAGGCCCGCTCGAACGTTGTCGTCATGGCCGCCACCAACCGACCGAACTCGATTGATCCCGCCCTCCGACGTTTCGGCCGTTTCGATCGTGAAGTCGACATCGGCATCCCCGACCCAACTGGCCGTCTCGAGATCCTCCAGATCCATACTAAGAACATGAAGCTTGGAGATGACGTTGATCTAGCGTCCATCGCCGCCGAGACCCACGGTTATGTCGGTTCAGATTTGGCTTCCCTCTGCTCTGAAGCTGCTATGCAGCAGATTCGTGAGAAGATGGACCTCATCGACCTGGACGAGGACACCATCGACGCTGAAGTTCTCGACTCACTTGGTGTGACCATGGAGAACTTCCGCTTCGCCCTCGGTGTCTCCAACCCTTCGGCTCTCCGCGAAGTCGCTGTCGTCGAGGTTCCCAACGTCCGCTGGGAAGATATTGGTGGTCTCGAGGATGTCAAGCGCGAGCTCATCGAGAGCGTGCAGTACCCCGTCGATCACCCAGACAAATTCCTCAAGTTCGGCATGTCGCCTTCCCGTGGTGTGCTGTTCTATGGTCCCCCCGGTACTGGTAAGACGCTGCTCGCCAAGGCCGTGGCCAATGAGTGCGCTGCCAACTTCATCTCCGTCAAGGGCCCTGAACTGCTTTCCATGTGGTTCGGTGAGTCTGAGAGCAATATCCGAGATATCTTCGACAAGGCTCGCGCTGCCGCACCCTGTGTCGTCTTCCTGGACGAGTTGGACTCCATTGCCAAGTCGCGTGGTGGATCCGTTGGTGATGCAGGTGGTGCTTCCGACCGTGTTGTCAACCAGCTCCTGACTGGTAAGTTCCTTCAACCCCGACTTGTGGATCACATGCTGACAATGAACAGAAATGGACGGTATGACCTCAAAGAAGAATGTCTTCGTCATCGGTGCCACCAATCGTCCCGAGCAGCTCGACAACGCTCTCTGCCGCCCCGGTCGTCTAGACACCCTCGTCTACGTGCCTCTGCCCGACCAAGCCTCGCGTGTCGGTATCTTGAAGGCCCAGCTTCGCAAGACGCCCGTTGCGCCCGATATCGACCTCGAATACATTGCCGCCAACACCCACGGTTTCTCTGGTGCTGACTTGGGCTTCGTCACCCAGCGTGCCGTCAAACTTGCCATCAAGCAGGCCATTTCCACCGAGATCGAGCGCCAGAAAGCCCGTGAGGCTGCTGGAGAGGACACTGAGATGGGCGATGAGGAGGCCGCTGAGGACCCAGTACCTGAGCTCACAAAGGCACATTTCGAGGAGGCGATGCGCTCAGCCCGTCGCTCAGTCACCGATGTCGAGATCCGCCGCTACGAGGCGTTTGCGCAGTCGATGAAGAACTCTGGCGGCTCAAGCTTCTTCCGCTTCCCTGACGGCCAGGGCCCCGCCGACGACAACCAGAACACGTTTGGCAATGCTGGCGAGGATGAGGACCTGTACAACTAAATGGGTTGGCTTTCTTCGTTACATCGGGCGGGTTTTGGCGCTGAGTCTGAGCATCTCATCATCACGGTAATCTGCGGATAGAATGGGATGGGATGAAGTAGGGCGATTTCCACACTGCATGTGGGGTTCCTAGGGGTGAGGTGTATTTCGGTAGATGCTCGAGGTGATGCCCCTGCATGGCTGCGATCCGGAGCCTCTAGTAAGAGCTCAGAGCGACATGAAATGAGAATGCATAGTTAGAGTCACGTTGCTGTGCCATTTGAAGGTGATGTCTATACATCCTTATGAGGTCTTCGTCATGTTTTGTTGGTACCAGTTGAGCGAAGATCAGATGACAACTTCGTTACCATCCTAACCAGGTAAAACTTGAAACACTGTCGATTGCAGCTTGTTTTCACTTCACCAAGTTTTCTGGAACATGGTTCACACATTCACACCAACACTGCGCCGGTTCAGGTATGATTAGATGGTTCATCGACATGTTCATGACCACGCAGTGGCACGATATCAGTCAACTATTACTGCCCATTCTTTTCACCGTTATGGTATACAGCAATCTTTCTGCCCCTTCTCCCAGTCGGTGGAATCATAGACAGGCCAATATCTATGATCGTAAACGGCTGCATTTTGTGCCACCAAGCTCAGCATCCATGGTGTACGGCTTTCCTGGGAGGTGAAGAATGATTCTACGTGGTGAGTTCATCCAACTGTATACATGCTCGCACGTATGGACGTTGAACCTGTTTCTTGAGTAGGAAGAGGTGCAGTTTTTGTGACTTCGCAGCTGCCCCATCCAAGAGGCTACAGCAACCATTTCTTCCATCTAATTTGATTTAGACGAGATACAGCCTTCATGGCTTCAAAACTGCCCATCCAGCTAGATGGGCGGCTGGCCGAAGTGTTTGACCGCAATAACCATGCTGCCTCGCACTGCGGGTTCATCAAACCTTTCTGCGTGGGAGACTCCTTATGTAGGTTGGTATGTGGAAGTGCATCGATTGCAGCCCTGGAATTCGCATCATTGGGTGATATAGATCCCAAATCTCGGATGGAGGGTTTGGGTCGGTCCACCTTCATATGGTAAGGTTGAAGTGTACCAAAAGTCGTTCCTGAGTATTTCCCAGACAGGCAAACCATCGAGAAATCCGTCGATTGCGGCACTAAGATCTGCTTCATCGCCTTTCTCAAATCTTGGTCCCTGAGGTCTGGCTATTGGCACGATCCACTGTTCACCAGCAGACTGAACCACAACTCGACATAGCTACTTCCCAGACGGGTAGGCAATCGAAAATCCCATCGATTCCAGCACCGGGACCTTCATTATTGACTCCGTTTCCTCGGACCTGTTGCCCTGGAACGCACCACTCTTTCAAAGCCAGAAAAAGACAAGCCATCAAAACCATAAAAGGGGTACACATCTCACCTTCCTACGTAGGGAAACCTCAAGAAAACTGTGAATCACAGCGCTAGTTGAACTTTCACCCACTTGGCCCATTGCCACACATAGCCCTCCTGAATGAGAAAGTGTCGCGAAATCTGTCGGTTGCAGCACTAGAGCGAGTCGCCGGCTAGCTTTGCCCGATCCCACCTGAACAGGAAGCTATGGGGAAATCCATCGATTACAGCGCTAGAGTGAAGTTTAATCCATGTGGTAGCCTTACCTGATCCTGCAGTTTAACGTGCATCCTCTCCGCCCACGGATCCGCTGGATAGAGGTGACCATTTGATAATGGCATCGCTGCTGCAAATATACTTCCCAAATAGGTAATCAGTGAGAAATCCATCCCTTATAGCACTAGAGTGAGTCGCGGAATCTGACTGGGGGTAGTTTTCAAATCCGGTGCAGATTTCCTACTGAAATAGCAACTGTAAAAGGGAATGCACTGTTCTTGAGGCCCAAATTTGGTTCAATGCTGCTTGGTGTCTGCGGTCACGTCGCTATCTTGGGATGCTCGTTGGTAATACGAAAAGGCTGCGTCCTCAAATTTTTGCTGTATTCTTAATACGAGATAAGATGTGGTGTTGGTGGCATGCGCGCAAACGACTGTCGTTGGTTGAAAGCAGATCTATTTTCGTCGCCTATCTCGCTGTGCCGCCCGACCTGCATACACATGCGCGTGCGCGCGCACATCCTCACATATGGCAGCCCGACGGACCAACCAGAGAAATGGGTAGTATATCCTGAATACGGGAACACTGCACAAATGGTTAGTGGCTTGTGTGATGGGTGTTGGTTCCTGCGCCCGCTTCCGTGTACCTTTTCTTAGCCTGAGCGGGGTTCCCCATCTGGAGCTGGTTGCGTGTCCGGTATCCGGGTTGGCGTTTTTCATGCGTGTGAGCGGATGACTGGGGAATGTATCTGGGGGGAGATGGGCCTGGTTGCTTGAGTGGAGGAGCGATACGAGGGTTGTGGTATGTGCAATTTTGCAAGGCATGCTCTACGTCACGGGCTTGGTGAGAGGGTACCGGCTCGATCCGTGGTATGGTTATGCGAATAAAGGCCGATTCAGACCCCAAGGGTGTGGACTCATTGGAATCAGATTCGGTGTTGAGAGGTCCTGACTGGAGTTATGCGGAGTAACTTAATAAGGAGAATCAAGTTGGATTCAGGAATGTATCATATCTACGTTGTATCCCTACGTTTCTGCTCCCTCCGTTTCTTTTCCCTCCGCACTCTCGCTCTCGCCGTCTTGTCCTGCTTGAGGCGCTCCTTCCTCTCGTAGTCTTCAGCAGTAGCCTCCTTTCTACATATCGACTTCTCCTTCGCACAATGACGACAGGGGGCATCCAACTCTCTCAAATTGCATGCGAGTGACCTGCGAACACACGGCCCGCATCGAGTTCCCACGATATCCGGTTTGCATTCCGTCTCATACCATTGCTGAACGGTTTTGGCACCATGGATTTCTAGGACAGTTTGAGTGAAGAAGGTGGGTTCCTAATCCTCGGTCCGGACCTGGCAAACGTCACGGATTTCGTTCCTAACAACCTGGGCGCCTTTCTCGATGACCTGCTTTGGGACCCTCAGATTGTATTCGTCGCCCTCTGAGCTGCTGTGGCCATTGCTACCGTTGACACCATTCGCAGCGGATCCGTTGGCCATGCCCGCCTGCCGGTCGTGTGCTATCTTTTCCTTGATGCGGGCCATGAGCTCGGGGTGTGTCTTGCATTCGCCAGTTCGGAGGAGATGGTTGATGTAGGCTTTCAGCTTGTCCATGAAGCCGGCGGCTTTGAGTTCTTGCAGCAGGGTGGCTTCGATGTTGCGGATGCCGTTGCCTGAGATGAGTTGGGAGTAGAGTTCGTTGCGGAATTCGTCGCTGATAGGGGCGGTGACGGACTGATGGGCGTCGGACATGGTGGCGGTGGGTTGTGGTGTTGATGTTGCGGCAGTGGTGAGGATGGGAAGTTATGTGTGCAGGCGATGAAGTGAAGATGCTCGGCTATGGATGTGGCTCTAGTGATGGTACGGCCAGTGTCAAGTCCAGGCCGGTTCCTGTCGTGGCGCTTGGTTGTGGTTTGCTGGTGGTGGTTGGAATGGGAATCGATGGTCGTGACCAATTCTTCCAAGATTACTCTTTCCGGCTGAAGCAGCAGCTCCACCGCCTAGTGCCCCGCCAAAGGAAGGCGCGGTGGGCTGCGAGCCATAAAGAGGGCAGCGACAGTGCGAGATGGGATGTCAGGCGTCAAGGTGTGTCAAGATGCGGGCACTGGACAGATACAGTTCAGCTCTGACAGCGCGTGACTGATTGTGGTGTTGGATGCTGCATGGTGCGAATCATGGTGTTGTTGGCAGCTCGGGCATTACTTTGTTGTTGACTAGGGTGGGCACGGGCCATACCCGCCGCCAAGGCCTCTGCAGCCGCCGAACAGTGCTACAGAGACTGGCGACGACAACGACGCAGCGCCCCTCCCCTCTCCCCCCGTTCTCTGCTTCACCTCGCCTCGTACGCGACATCCAGCACCGCGCTGCCCACCGCGAGGCCCTTAGACTCGGTCTGCAGCCCCCTTGGCCACGTCCAAACACCCGCCATCTCGCCCTCACCTCTCCCTCGCCCTCGCCCTAGCCCACTAGCCTCAGGCACCGGCCGACAGCGTCAACACCTCTGCCCAAGGCGCCACGCGTTGCCAGCCCGCCACGACGTCGAGCCTCCCACGCCGGACCCCTCGACCGCGTCTCTCCCCCAGGCTCTGACACAGGCTTCGAGAAGACGAGTGGCATCCGGCGACAAGTGTCAGGGCCACGAAACAAGCCTGCTCAATCTCGCTTCGTCTCAGCAGGGTCCTGCAAGCACGCCCGCTGCCCGCTGCTGCTCACGGCGCCGGGGCCACCACACACCTTGACGCATCTGGCCTTCACCTCCGCACAGCGATAACCGCGAGCCTGCCCTCCCGTAAGAGATACAAGAGGGCCTTGGCGCCGACGACTGCTCCTGCCCTCGCGCTTCCCTCCTCCCTCCTCGACCGACAAGGCCGCCTGTCCGACGTCATCATCCATGGCCTACCCGACACGGTACCACGAGGACTCGGACGCTGACGACGAGTACGAACGCAGCGTGATCCAGAGCCCGACTCTGCCCGTCGAGTACGCCGAGAGCTCGCCCACCTCCTCAGGTCCAATGAGCGCCGAACACACCCCGACCACCTTCACGCACTCGAGAGACAGCGGCGGCACTCCAACCGGTGCCATAACCAACTGGGACCTGGAGGAATGCGCCAACTTTGTCACCACCCTCGGGTTGAAGCAATATGCCGAGACCTTCAGGAGTACGTACTACGGCAGACCCTGGCGCTAGGGAGTTTTGAGCTAATATCTTACTTGCAGAGGAGGGCATTGTCGGCGAGGCCCTTGTGGCTCTACAGCACTCTGACTTGAAGGAGATGGGTGTGCACAGCGTCGGCCACAGACTTACCATACTCAAGGGCATCTACGAAACAAAGGTCAAGCAGAATGTTCCGATAGAGTCCGACGACTATGTGCCGTTGTGTAAGCTATCCGCCTCCCTTCGCACAGATGTAGCTAATTGCATAGCAGCCGCAGACACATCGATGCAGGAAATGCCGCCGACGCAAGAAGACTTGGCCAAGGTGATACGCATCATGCAGATGCGCGACGAGCAGTTCCACGCCAGCAATGGCAAAGTGGCGCATTTGGAAGACACCGTGAGCAGGCTGAACGAGGAAGTCCGAAAGCTTCGAGAAGAGTACTTGGCCATGGCCAGGGCGTTCAAGGACAGCCAGCAGCCGCTGCCCACACCTCAGGACCACATCATCACATCGCCCCCGGCGGCAGAGAGGGCGGGAAGCAGTCTGTCTCGTAAGTTCTCTACCAAGAGGCTTTTCCTTTCGAACGGACCAAAGAACCCCTCTCCGACAATCCCCCAGGGGCGCGCCTTGGTCGACAACTCGTCCCTAGACCCTTCTGCAGCGGCCATGGCAGCATCCTCACATCTTACAGCGTCCATTGCTGGCGGTCAGCAGATGTCGCCAAATTCCGCCCCGCAGCCGTCCCCGACCTCTCCCGCGTACACGCAGACACAGAGCCGCTCGTACAACCGTTCGGACCTTCCCCGCAGCGCGCATCCCGACCACGAGAGCACGCCGAATTGGAACCAGACGAATACCTGGGGTTCCGATTCTACCGTCGTGTCGGAGAGGGCACAGCGCGCAACGCCTGCCCCGCTTACGTCTCGACAGCTGCGACAGCCCACCGCGCCGACGCCGAATCCAGACGACCGCGACCGGGATCCGCCGCTGTCTGGCGGTACCATGAACTCGGTGAATGGGCCGTCGTCCGCGCCCGCGCAGACACCATCGAGCAACCCGCAGGTAGAAATCTTCAAATCCTTCCGCGTTTCGATCGACGACCCGTGCCACAAGGTCCTCCCCGTCGCGCTCAAGAAGTACAACATCACTGCAGATTGGCGGCAATACGCGCTCTACATCGTCCACGGCGACCAAGAGCGCTGTCTCGGCCTGAACGAGCGACCCTTGATTCTCTTCAAGCAGCTCGACAAAGAAGGCCGCAAGCCCATGTTTATGCTGCGTAAGCACGCCGCGCCCGCCGAAGGCCACGTCAGCACGGTCGGCGGTAACGAGCAGCGCAGCGTGGGCTCAGGAGGAGGATTCGGATGGGACGGCGGAAACCGAGGAGTGCAGTTGCCGGGCGGTGTATTGTAAGTTATCAAAACTGCAAGCATGCCCCGCGTTTGAGCTCCTTTTTCTTTACTCCCTTCAGACACCTCCTTTGAGGTGTGGACGATGACTAAAAAGACGGTGATTTAGTGAGGTGAGGTTTCATGCCTCGGAGATTTGCGATTATGCCAGCATGTACTCTGCTGAGGAGAGGACCCAGAATGGCGTGCGAGAGCGCATCGCGCTGAGTCCAGTGCTCACTAGCATCGATGGCATGCTGGTATCTCGGCCTACGTGGTTGACCGGCCAGGTCTCCGACCCGAATTGCGCGTGGGAGTCCGCTCTTGCGGCCACGATGGCAAGGACGAGGGCGGAGAGTAGCCAGGCCTCCAGTGCCAATCGCGGGTGGGACCGCGCTTATGCGGCCACGGTGGCGAGGACGAGGGAGGAGCGGGCTCGTAGCCCGCCTGGCCCGCCGCCTCCGTGGCATCCAATAGGGAGGAGGCGAGGCTGAGAATGGAGACGCTACTTGATTTGAGGGATTGAGCTTGGTGACTGATGAGATTGGCAATGGTGGATCAGATTGAGGGTTTCTTTGATGGGGATGGATTATTGGGGTTCACGGTGCGGTCGGGAGGTTCAGGGCCAACGGTGCGGTCTTCTTAAAAGGTACGTGTATCGTCGTTTTGCATTTCGTTGTGCGGCTGGCTGCCACATGTCGCTGCCCAAGAGATAAGGAAGAGGTAGAGCACTGCTTTTGTTGTTTTGTTATTTGGTTGGAGAAGATCGGTCTGGGGTTAGACAGGACTTGGGATGTAAAGGGGGATCGCTGTTTGGATACAATAAGGGTGGATTGGAGAAGTTGTTCGGATATGAGTGGAAGGGTTGATCATCTTGGGCAAGACGATGTGGAGGATGCTCATTTCACGAATGCTTCTTTCAGATATCGTGGGTTGTACTGGGATTGCATAGCGAGGCTGCTCATTGCATGCGCGCAGAGCTTATTTTTCAAAAGTTCGATCGATGTCTTGTCTTGTCAAGCTATGGTGGATGTGGAGGATACATACATGTTGGTACGATCTTACTTTGAGATGAAAGATGCTATGCATGCATGCATCGAATGGAAATGGAAAAACACTTCAAAATCACCCAAAACCAACGACCTGATACAAACTTCATGTCCGTGTCTCCAGTCCAGTAGGGCATAACAACAACGGCCAGCCTCACTTCACACAAGCACAAGCACACCCGCGTCGAGAAACCATCGGCCAAGATCCATCAAGCCTGGTACATGCGCCGATCAATCACCTTCCTTCCTCCTTCTCGGCTAGCAGCCCGGAAGAAGTTGCAATGTTCATGCGTTTCACACCTGCAGCCTTCTCGAAGCACCGGCTTACCTAGCAGAAGACACGGGCAAGTTCCGTGATTGTGAAACGCATAACTCGGATCTGCAGGCACGCAACGCATGAACCAGATTAGAAACCTCAGGACGCTGGATTGTTCAGGCTTGCCAATCTCTCGGTCGAGAATCCACAAATTCCAAATTCTCTGTCCGGATTCCTGGAATCTGGTCACGCGGCCTGGTTGGCTTGGCGGTGAGGGATGCATCCACACTTTGATGGGTGAGATGGACGAGGCGATAGTGGTTGATAGATGTGAACGGGAGGAATAATAGTAGCGATGCTGCCTGTAGTGCAGCGGCACAGTATGAATTTCCTCGGCGTCACCGGCACGGCATGACACGAACACAGGACCATGGCACTGCAATGGCGCTGTGACGGCAACGCGTCAATTTTTTGTAATGGCATGTGGCTACGAATACAAACCCTCGACTGCAAAATCCAACTCAATCCGCGGCAGTATTCACATGTTCACCGACCTCGCTGCACAAACCTCAACCCGAGTACCGTCCCTTTCCGCATCTGGAAGCTACCCGCTCAACGGCAACTGCGCCGAGTCTGTTTTCAGGTGACGCGATAGCACAATTGTCTGGATTAGGTTGTGCGGTGGAATTGGTGAGGCGGGATGGGGGTATATCAGGGTCTGATATGGTTCTTTTGGGTAGGAGCTACGAGGCAATAGTTTGGGGCGGACGATCGGCGGACCGATGTCGGTGCGAATACAAGAGATATTTTGGGGCGCTGCAGGTGGTGGGACTGGGTATGGATGCGATCCGGCGTGCCAGGTGAAGGCCCTGGAGGGGATGCGGAGGTGGCTGTGGACCGTTTGGTGGTGAAACGGTGGCTTGGGGGTGAGGCTAGGAAGCTGCTCGGGGGTTGAGAGAGTTCGCGGGATGGGCCGAGTTGGGATAGTGAGTTTTTTGGATGGCTTGATGTAGATTCGTTTGGTTTTGTGGTTTTTGTTGGGATGAATGGGAAGAGAGGGTTTGGGTGATTGTGGAAAGGATGAGTGAGACGTCGGAAAAATTTGTGAGATCAACTTTGCAATTGGATGAAATGGCAAGCTAAGTAGAAGTAACACTGTATCTAGACTAATAATGGTGTCTTGGATGTTAAATCTGCAAATACTTGATTAGCGAACTGTCTATGATCAGTGGTAGTAAATAGCGTCCTACCTTGGGTGAATCATGCTCAATTCATCAATTCAAGTCTCTGCAAGCGTCACACCTCTATATCGAATCCCCTTTCCCGTGGTGCGCTCATACATCCTGATGCTCTTTCTCTTCCTTCAACTTCTTATGTGCCTTTTCCATCTCCCTTAGACATGGCGCCTCGAACAGCTTTCCCTGAACCATTCTCTGTCCTGTTCCAGCCGCTACGACAAGCCACAGGATCATGACTGCGCATCCAAAGACCTAGCCAGTCAGTCAGTACATTTCCCTTGCGAACCGCCGAATCTTCACTCACCGTCCCAAGGATCCTGAAGAAAGCAGACGGCAACTCTGTCCCCATGGTGATCGTCGACATCGCGAACACTCCAATAGGGAAAGTGAACCCCCACCAACCCATATTGAATGGGAAATGCTTCCGATCAAATATCGACATGAGCGCAAAGAACAACCACACCATTCCAAAGCCCCACAGCACAATCGCCGTCGCCCACCCCATTACATATAGGATCGGCCCCGCCATCGGATGCAGGATGTCTTCCTTCGGGAATATCTTCATAGCCACGGAGCCGAGCGTCATGATTCCATATCCGCCCTGTCCCATAGGACCTAAAGGCAGGAATACGGAGACGATGACTTCGTGCGGGGGTAGTTTGTAAACGGCCAAACGGTGGAAGTATATTGCCATGACCACAAGGGCTAGCGGGACACCGGTGCCCCAGAGGAAGTAGCTAGTGATGATCGTGATGAGGGCATCGCGCGGGTTGGGGAGACAGGCGGCTACGACGCCTCCTGAGGCTGCGGCGACGATGGTGCTGACGATGGGGAGGAGCCAGGCGGCGGTCATGGTTTCGTGCTTGTTCTTGTGGTGCGTCATCCTGGAGATGTCAGTGGGGGAGAGACATTGAGAGGATAGGGGAAAGGAAGTACATTTGCCATGGGAGTCCGAAACAACAGGCTACTGAGACTACAGCGTCGGCCCACCACATGCCCCTGCGCAGCGTCAGTTAATGTTCACAGATGGAGGGAGGAGAGAAGTTTAACCCACCATGCGATATACGGCGTTGCACCACCCCATGCTGGCACACAAATCGCGACAAACATATTTACTATAGTCGCAAACCCCATTGGCAGTGTCCCAAGGAAAAGTGACTGCACTGGATGATGCAGCATTAGTTTCCATGTCGCTGGATATAGGATGTATCTCAGTGCTGAGATAGTGAAGATAAGTGTAAACAGCACAACGTTCAGGATAAAGAAGACGATAGATAGAACTCGCAAGGCATCATGGGTATGCGGATATATCTCGGAGAACGTGTGGAAGAGGATCGAGACGATGCCGGTGCCCATCGTTACAGAGAACTGGGAAGGGCATTAGTAGTGGAAATAAGGGTGAGGAGAGGGTGAAGGTACCCATGATGGAGTGAAGTTCTGTATCATTCGCTTCAACCCTCCCCGACGGTCTTGGATCAGCCATGCTGGGAGGTTATGGGTGGTTGTTCTAGACATGGCGTTGGTCGGAGTGGGTGTGTTATCCCGAGTGCAAGGTGCCGGTTCACTGAGGCATGGAGTCGCCATCCCGGGCAGTGATGTTTGAGGTGGGATCTAAGAGGTTGTCGTCGTTGTCGTAACTGTCGTTCTTATGCACGGCCAAGACGGGCAGTATATAGGTGGTACAAAGCCCTCTTATCGAGATCCCTGACAGGCTGTGAGATCATCGAGCAGCGTATTCCGGGCTCTTGGTCTGATATACGAACCGAAAGACTTCGAAATTTCTGGATCAGGAAGTATTTCCATGCTGTCGGGCCATCGCTTAAATCATTGCGATGGGCCGAGGTGCGTCAGCAGCTTCTCCTGCCGGCGATTGGAGATGCTTTGATTACACATTCCGAAGTGCCCGAATCGAAAGCAAAAATGGGTTAGATGTAGGGCTGATGGCGTCATTTTGCGTGACCGTTGGAGCCTCTTTGTGTTGGAAGAGGGATGCACGAAGGCTAGAAGAGGCTCTGAAAAGCACGGCAGTCAGCCCTACAGGCTGGCCCTTCTTATTAGCGTGTCCTACCATCCTCAACTCCCCTGGACAACCTCATCTGCTTCACTGTAATGATCCTTGGACTCGATATATCTGCGAGTATAGCAGTCCGATCAATACCGCGATGCTTCACCTCGGGGCGTCCACGCTGTGCTGCGGCAGTCCAAATTCGGGATAGCGCGCCCGACTGCGGGCGCCTCACCAAGGCGATGCAGCTGTTGCCTGCGCTGTAACTCTCTCTGCACACTTCTCAGATAACATGGCTTCAGATGATCCAAATAAATTCCGACACCGGCCTCTGCAGAGCGCGCGGTCAATTCGCGTCCTGGAACTGCTCCCAGGACTCTCGAAAAGCAATCTTCGCGGCCGTGTGATCGAGGTCTCCCTGGACAAGCCCCCGAAATTTGACGCGCTGTCCTACGCATGGGGTTCCAAGGATCGCGTCAGGGAGCTCAGTATCAGGACGAGAGTCATGAAAATCACGAAAAGCTGTTCGGAAGCCCTCTACCGTCTACGACACCCTCAGCTACCACGACTTCTTTGGGTCGATTCGATATGCATCGATCAAGTCTTCGCGGAGGAACGCAACTCCCAGGTCGCGATGATGGGTGAGGTATACAGTAAGGCCAAGCGTGTCGTGGTATGGCTGGGGAAAAGCGACAGTCACACTGACGAAGCAATGGACTTCATGCGGAATATGGTGTGGAGCAAGACTGTGGGAATATTGTCAGCTGAGAGACTTGCTGAGCGGCAGAGGGCTCTGCTAGACGGTAAGTGGCATATGGAGGCTTCAATGGTGTCGCTGATTTCGAGTCCATAGAGAGGAACAGGAAGAAAGTCCTTAACTTGAACGCCTTGTTTGAAAAGCCGTGGTTCACGCGTGTTTGGCCAGTTCAAGAAGTCGCCATGTCCCAGGATTGCACTATACTCTGTGGAGAGAGCTCTATCTCGGCCGAAGTGCTCATGACCTTCCTTACACTGGCCAAAAACCACACCATGACTCTAGACATCATCCATCGACTACATCTTCATCGTCAAATGTGGCGCTACGTACGGTATATCAGGAACAACCCTAACAGCAAAAACAAGAAGATCACAAACTGTACACGAATGCTCCTGAGGGCGCGGCCCCAACAAAGTACCGAACCTAGAGACAAGATCTTCGGCTTTCACGGCTTGCTCTCCGTCCTTCGGGTGGACGTTCCGTTGCCGGATTACACAAAACCGGTCGCTCAAGTGTACCGGGAAGCGGCTTCCATGGCAATCAATCACGACAGGAGCCTGGTAATTTTGGGCTCACTCACTGGCGAAACGCAAGTTCAAGACTTGCCGTCCTGGGTTCCGGACTGGTCCGACGAGAACGCAATCAGCGAAGTGGCAATGTGGGAAGAAGAAAGCGCAACAGGATCTTTTCCATACCGCTATCAAATATCCGACGATTCTAGGCAGCTAACCCTTTGGGGGAAAGTCTTTGACACGATCAACGAGTGTGCGCCCCTAGTCCCACAGTACCGCCTCATGCATGATGCCCGTGTTCGAAGATCATGTAACGAAGCCGTGAACATATGGTTCGATAGATTCGGTCGAGACCCCGAAGATCACAGCATGGCATCTTTCATGGCTGGATTTGCTCGCAATGCCTGGCTTCGAAGCTATCCTGCCGACTACCTCGAACGGCGACATTCCGGCTACGAAGCTGTTCAAGACTACTGGATGACCTTTATCAGACAGATGAGGAATTCATCCGAGACTCTCAGCGATTACATTCAGCGTCAACGGAACGGGAATGCCTCCGCGGGACGTCTGTCCGAAGATGTTTATGCCAAAGTGCTCATCTATCACAATTTGCTCCTCAAGTTGCTGGACCGGAAGACCATATTCAGGACTAATTCTGGGCTGCTTGGGATTGCGTCTAGATACGTTCAAGCCGGCGACAGTCTTGCTTCCTTAGCGGGGTGCAATCTGCCCATGGTTGTCAGGCCGGAGGGCAGCAGATGGCGCATCGTTGCACCGGCGTATGTGGAAGAGGCTATGCGCCCCGAGGAACAGATGCTATTTCCAACAAGAGCGCGGTCCGGCGAATGGATAGCAGACCCATCAGATCCACCCGCCCTACAGGAATTCACCTTCGTCTAAGGACTTAGGAAGCGCAGTGCACAAAGAAGAGACTGTTTACAATAACGGAAATCATATCCATCAACAGTCTTCTACCCACAAGAATAATAGATGCACGAGCATTCATAGTGGCTCCTTGAAAGAGGCGGCTAGGAGGAGGATTGTAAAGAGGATGGGCTCGAGGAACATTCTGGTCATCGAGTGTACGATTGGAAAAGCGAAAATGAGAGTCACCATGCAGACTCAGACACTCTAGTGCCGGAGACATCCTGCTTTGGCTGGATTGCCCGATCCTTGATATATCTGATCCAGCCTGTCACGCGCGTCACGGGCTTAACATACAGCTGCACGGCAAACGAGAAGGGCTGACCCTCTGCGGTCATCACTTTCGTCTTCTGTAGCGAATCAGAAGCTTTGCCTCGAGGTTCGGTATGCAATCCACTGAACAGACGTCAGGTAAGGAATCTGTTCACATTTTTCATTCCGTTGCTATGAGGTATTCCTCGATTTAGGAGGAGGCAATCGAGAAGAAGTCGACCGAAAGCGGATGTACACCCTCCTTATAGCTCAGTTAAGGGTTCGAAAGAAGATAATGCATCCCATGTTTCCGAGCCTTGCCTATGTATATCCTTCACAAGATTCGCCCGCAACTTCCTAGCTCTTTCGCGGCGCTCGTCCGAGGAGATGAGTGATAAGAACTTCCCTTCGAGAAATTGCATATAGCTCTCGATAGGATCCAAGGAGATGTCCTGGGAATATTCGGGGAAATGTTTGGTAACAGGATTCGCTTGGAACCAACCTTCTTCTTCAAGCATGTCCTCCTTCGTGAACAGGAGTAGAAAATTTGTCCTCGTGAACCATCTACTATTTGCGATACTCTCGAACAAAACAAATTGTTCTGCCATACGATTAACCGTTCCATCCTCACGTAAGGATTTTACGTAACAGGGGGCGTCGATGACAAAGATAACAATCGATACGTTCCCGAATACGCGTATCCACTTTTTTCGTTCACTTCTCATACCACCCATGTCGAAGACCGAATAATCCACATTGTTGTGAGAAAGTCTGGTTTCGGTGATTCCCGTGGTTTTGAGTCTTGTCAACGAGATGTCTTCGTCCGTGGGCACGTATTCAGGCGACATGATTCTGTCGATTTCCACAGCATAGTGCCGAAAATTTTCGCATATCTGATATTCATGCCTTCGTCTAAAGCATTCCTGAAAACCACTGTCTTTCCAGAGAGTTTTGATTGCGGAGGTGATCTCGGGTCCTGTGTGGTCATCGTACTGTTCATATAAAGCAGGCTGCATGAATATTGTCTGAACATGATATTCATTGCGTTGATCGCCTAGGGGCAGATCGAAGTCTTCCATAGCCTCCAATACGATGCGACAGCCCTGGATTACGTTGGTCCACACCACTTCGCGGAAAGAGAGCCGCTCAGGTAATGTGTATTGCAATTGCAAGCCCAAGCGTAATGCTTTCAACATTGTGGACTTCCCGCTCTCGGAGATGCCGGTGATCAGTACCTTCCGTACTGTAGGGGTCTCGATGGGCGTTTGAATTACCGCGGGAACCTTTTTGCGTTGCAGTTTCTTCCACCTGTCACTCAAACGAAAGGCGCTTGTCTGGCGTGGACGTCCGGTCAACAGGGTGGAATCGGATAAGGATATGGCCGTCAATTTACTCTGTACTTGGTCGTCCTTGGAGCTTTTGAATTGCGTGTTTTCGGCGATTCGTTTTTGCTGATTAGGAACGGTCACGAGGAAGTGATTGATGGTCTCGTTGTTGAGGATCTCGGCAGCGCCTGTGTCGGTTGTTACCGAATCACTGTATGGTTCATGTTTGACACGTAGATCCTGGCCGTTGTCCTCTGCTTGGAGCGCCTTGGTCGCATCGGTTGTGTTCTCCTCCACTGATTCGATTGTAGGTGTATCTTCCTTGATCTTGCCAGCCCTTATTGCTTGTCTCAGATGAGATCTTTCCGCCTGTTGGTAGATCCTGGAACCTAGGATCAAAGTGTCAAAATCGAACACAACACTAATGTTTGCAGTATTCTCTGAAATGAAGCTACCCGTATCGTCGAGTCCCAATAATGATGAAGAGCATTCTTTAGCGAGGGTCAATATGCTTTGACTCTCATCACGGTTCATTAAGTCCTGCTGTTGCGTCCACGTGTTACTGCACAAATGTTAGAGACCCGTAAAGAAGAGACTTATGCGAGCTCACCATTGAATTGCTTGTAATAACAGTGTCAGCGCGTTACTTTGTCGATCTAGGAGAGTTGAATAATCGGCCATCTCCTTCTCATTCCAAAGAAACTTGATCCTCTCTTTCATAGCCATTTCCGACTGAGTCGACATTTCGAACTGTTCAAGCCGGTTCTGTAGCGCTCGTATCAATATTTCGAAGCTATCGAGAGCGTTTCCAATCTGCAAAGCCAATTGCCGGTACCTCGGATCGGAGGTGTTCCTGGACTGATTCCAACCAGACAACTTGTCGAGTGCTATTTGAACGATATATAGCTGCCCGATCAATGTTGTCACATGAACTGGGGCATCGTGGTACTTTGTTTTGAGGGTGCTCAGCCTTGAAATGCATTTCAGCACCGTGTCACCCAGAGACACAGCCGCCCCCACAACCTGGAAGATCGTGATAGGGTCCATCTTTTCGCAAAGCAACCGTTGAAAGGCACCAGCACCCAGTCATTGATGACTCCGTGATGCCGTTGAGCAGCGAGGAAACTCACATTTATTAGCGACAATCACAATCTGGGCTGAGTTCACCGGTCGAAAGCCTTGCCGTTGTGGCTTGGTCTAGTAGGTCCATGCTGGTCCTTGGATCCTGACAGGGCCTCAGAGCGGGGCAGATTAGGTCAGCTGTCACGTGACACAAATCCCACTAAGACGGGAGGATCCCAGGAGCAAGGCAGCCTGCTCTCAGGGACACCAAGGCAACCACGGGAGCAGCCACGATGCTCCCGATACACGGACAGGATCTACGAGAGCAAACCAGAGGATTCTAAGACAGCGAAGAGGAGGATGAGTGGTATGTAATCTATTATTGGTACGGCACTGATGGAGAGCCTTGAACCGCTGTTCGCAGTGGGGGCAGGCACACAATCGTCATCTATGTAATCTAGGAGGATCTCTATACTTTCCTACTCTTCGTAGTCAACTTCACCATCTAAATTGAAAGCACTTTGTCTCTTTACAAACAATCAGCCTTATCATAATTGATGCGTTGTCTAGTTACCTCGGTGCTAGATAGGTTATTCATGCCAAATCCCGTTGCTATCCCTCAGTATTCGAGCTACTGATTACCCTCAAGGGCACGTAAGGTACGTAGGAACCCCTCATTACACTGCAAACCTAACGTGCCGCAACCTTTAAGGAGACCTCGAGTGGCGGCTTAACCCAGAAAAGGTAGACCTCCTGATCAGCCCAATTTTGCGACGCTGGGGACAACTCAAAATCAAAGTGCCAGAGCAAAGCCGCGGCAATAAAGAGCATCTCGTGGTGAGCAAGACTAATGCTAAATTAACCACCGATTGAATGTAAATACCATTGCAACATACTTTTTGCCGACACAGTTCCTAGGTCCCCATCCAAACGGCTGCACAACTTCCTTTTTATCTAAGCCATAATCTGCTTGGCCTTCAGGCATCCATCGCTCAGGGATATAGGAATATGCGTTTTTAAAGTTACGCGACGAAATATTAGCTGCGAATTGGGACACTTGGACTTTAGTCTGTTTCTGTTAGCATGTAGATGTCTGGAGCACCTATTAGTACTCACCCCTTTAGGTACGAAGTCATCTCCAAGTTTTGTTCCATCTCTCGGTGCCACTCGAGGGATCCCGATGGAAACAGGTGGATAGATTCTCAGCGCCTCTGAAAGGCAAGCGTGAAGGTACTCCAGCTCCGCTAAGTGAGGCATTGTCATGTCTTCGAAGGTGGGGAATGCAGCGCGAATATCCTTAACAAGCCTTTGGCATCGTTCTTTGTCGCGTAGCAGGTAATAAAAGAACCCACTTAATAAGGTGGCAGTTGTTTCGGTACCTGCGGCCATAAAGGTACTCCCGTTCGATAGCATTTCGTTGTGCACAAGCCCTTTGCCTTCCTTTTCTTCGTCGCCGCTGTAGCGAAGGATATAACTCCAGATGTCGGGTCGCTCGACTTCACTGTTCAGACGATGCTCGACCTTCTCTGCCGCAAATCTCAGTACATCTTGCCTTTCAGCCATGATCTTTTTAGGGACAAACCGCATAAGCAATTTCGTCAGTGGCTGCCACTGCATGTATATACCTATGCGGTGTATGGCTTGAACGTGACCCAAAATCGATTTGACCCATGGGGAGTACATGGATCCTGCTAATTGATTTAGCGATTCGCCGAAAGTCAAGTCAGCCATTATGTCGAACGTGGTGAAATTGAACCATGCGACTAGATCGACATTTCCCCCATTCTTCTCAGCCTCTTGTTGGACCTTATTCACCAGAAGTGAGACATATCTCTTCAAAATTCCTTCTTGCTCATGCAAGGCTCTGTCGCTAAAGGCATGGGAGACGAGCCTTCGTTGCCGACCATGAGATTGGTCATCGGCTCTAAGTAGCCCTGCTGGTGCCCCGTAAGGATCCGGGCCAAAAAAATAGGGATCTTTAGGCCATTGAGGTACATTGTGGCCATAGACTTCCTTCCAAGTTTCGGGGTTAATGCTTGAAAGCCTGTCGGGGCCGTACCGAACAACAGGGCCATACTGCTGGTGCAACTCGTGCATCCATACGTGGAAGCGCCCTCTCATGCTCTGTACATGCCAAGTAAGCTTTGTTGCGCGTGCAAGGACAGGACCTGGGTATTTTCGCAGAGGGTGGAAGAAAGCATTATAGACAAGAATGGAAGTTGTATATAGGAGCTGTAGCCAGTAAGTTATGGCTTTACTGCGGCAAGATATCTGCTGCATGGACTCACGATTAGGCAGCTGAGCAGAGCGATGCCCTGTAATGCTACTGCAAGGGGATGTTCCGCTAACATATCAGATGAGAATGTTGGAGATGCTGGCAAGATGGCTGTGAATCGACTGTACAAGAGCCGTCTGTGGGTCGGAGATGTTCAGATGCAGAGAAGGTGAACATCAAATCTTCTTATACTTCAGAAAAGCTGCTCGCATTGGCCGGGAGAGTTCGTACGAGTCAAGGTAGGGATTATCTCAAGGACGTTGCGCATCGGACATGATGCACCAACCTTCAGGCGATCAGTTGACCAGATCCCGTATACACAATGCTGTCACACCGCATATTATCATGTATCCTGTTTGGGTTAGTAAGGGATAAAGACAACAGCCAAAATAAGTGGAAACGGAAGGGTCAGCCTGTTCATCATGATGGATGAGGTGAGGAGGCACCGCCAGTCGTAGTGTTTGCCCTCCCATCTTGCAGTTCAGTACTAGAGCCAATAGGGTAAAAGTGAGCGGGGAAATGTTCTGCGGCCTTGCCATTGACTCTAAGATCGGCACTTCTGCTGATGGCGAGCGCCGTTACCGCCCACTAGAAAAGCATGGCTGAAAAACTTAATTATCTCCACCTTATGAGCGGATATGCTTACCACCGTTCACAAGCTTATTTCTATTTAGGTGCTGACTCTGCTCGGGCGCCAGTGAGGCGCTGAAGTAACGAAGCTGCTTTACAGAACCGCCATCCGACGCATAGAAGCTCCATGATTAAAGCCAATAAGTTGCCGCGTCACCGATTCTGTTCACTGCAGCTGGACGGAAATATCATCTACTCGGGCGGAGGGTCGGCTTCCACCTCGGCCGAGCTTGACGTATTGCTCCGTATCCCTGAGGTCCATCCCCAAGGCAGTGTAGCGGCCGTAGAGACATATGCGCGCAACGTGATTTGCATGGGCATCGTCACGAAACCGGCTTCGCAGATCAAGTGCGAGTGTCCAAACCCATACATTACCGTCCGAGGTTATACTTGCTTGAGGGATATACTGACCAATCAAGATGGCAATCCCCCCCCCCTTCTCTGTAGGGCTTCACCAGGGGCCTTCTTTTCAGGTAGTCTCCTTCCAACGTATTCACGTCTTTTGCAAAGACGAGAACAACCCCAACCCCAACTGACCAATCAAGTAAATTCAAATGATGTCTCATCGCGCCATATCGCACTTTTGTGTGTTAGAGTTTGTGGTTTCATCTTGATGAAAATATCCTGTAGTTTGTGGAAACCGTAGCATGGCTATCCAGCAGAACAGCACAGAAAGCTTACTAATGCTGCTCCAGACTAGTGAGCGGTCTAACTTCATACTAACTATCTAGCATATATATTGCTACCCTTCTACCACTTGACCTTGCACTCGCATTATTCTGTAAATTTTGCAGCCTTTGCTCCAACTACTCCAGTATATCAAGAACGTCATTCTCATCGGGGTGAGTGTCCCGAATGTCAACCCACGTATCGCTATCTTACTAGTACCACGTGAACTTGCTGTTATTGTCACTTACCAACAAAGCTAGGCCGGAACCGATCTTGGCTCATAGATTCTTAAAGCATTCCTTAACCAATCATCTTTCAAAATTACTGTAATTTCCCGCCACGAATCCAAATCCACTTTTCCCAATGGCGTTCAAGGATGTTTAGGCAGCGTTCCCGAGCTTCTGAACAAACCGTTTTAAGCGTAGTTTATCTGTTCCATCGCCGGACTTTTTGGAGATTACGGTTAGTAGCGAAGCAAGACCTTCAGAAGACACTGGAGTCACCGGTGTTTGAGCTACTTCGTCATGCAGACGTTGTCCCACCCGCTCACAGGTCTGCTCAAGGAAAGACGACGTGGGCGGTTGGGTGATGTCTCTGGGAACTTTGTCTCGGTTATGTGGAAACAATCCGGCTTTGGACCATCCTGCAAGGATGTCCCTCTTAGTCATGGCTTTGTTACTAGACATCCTAGTAACTAGGAAAGTTTATCAAGACTCTATCCTTCATTCCCCAGCCCATCACTCTAAAACACCTCCCCATTGTCCTTATGTTTCTCATTTCTCCCCCTTTCCTTCTCAGCAGCTCTCGCTCTCTTGCTCTCCAAAGTCTTTCCCTCGTTCTCAACCACGCTTTCCACACCCACCATCCCTTGCCCCATCTCCCCAAAGAACGCCTTTTCTTTCCAAAACCTGACCTTCCTCGAAGAGCAACTTCCTTCAGCTTCCCAAGGATCGACGATCGGACTCCCGGGTCTCTCAGTCTCCTCCTCACCCTCTATATTCACTCGCCGGAAAGTCCGTTCATAATGCTCCCGTACATGGATGTAGGTAGCATTGGGAGAGTCATCGGGAAGCTTGCCTCTCCCAACATCTCTGAGGATATACGTGTCGTCGGCAGCGAAACGTAGACCCTCGGAATCCTCGACCAAGAAACCTGAATTCATCATCTCTTCGACCTTGGAGTCTGGTAATTCTTTGGCGGAGCCGGGCCTGGTCTCCAAGTAGATCTTGTTTTGGGGCATGGTCCAATTTATGGAGATCTTTGAGGAGGCACTCGAAGTCTGATCCTTGCTAGGTTCTGGGGTGGGTGACTGGCGAGGATCCGAGTCTCTGGAGAGTCTCCTCTCCCGGCTTTCTTCTAGCCCCTCAGCTTCGTCCTCTTCTCTTTTCTCCAACAGACTATCCAGAGTCATACCTCCCATCGACTTCACCAGTTCTTTTGACGACCGGCGCTGTAGTGCTTCGAGTCTTCGCAGTCTTGGATTACGATATCCTCTCTCCGTGCGAAATGCTGTCTGAGGCTCCATGGCCTGGTTTCGCACCCACCCATGAAAACTCCTATCCCCAACGGCTGGTGACTCTTTGCTTGATGCAGCTAGTGCGGCGTTTCGAGCGGGCTCTTGCCGTAATGTTGTCGCCAGTGCCTCCTTTCTCGTGCCCTGGCATTGTTGAATTTCTGTGCCTTGTTCTCCCATACTTCGGCCGTGACCGGTAGAGGGGATTCGGCGGAGGAGATGGTCTTCCCAACCCGGCCATGATGGGCTGTCTAACGGCTCCCAAGGCGGAGGATTCAGAGTGGGAGGGCCGGATAGACGGCATACCAGCAGTGGGGATTTGGTGTCTATGTCACGATTCCAGAAACGAAAGTTGCCCTCTTCCTCCTCATCTGGTGGAGGCTGGGGTTTGTTTTCATGGTGTTTCAGGTACCGCATCAGTCGGGGAGATTAAGAACCGGATACGAGGGCGCAGACAGAGGGTGTACAGCTCAATAATCTAAAATGAGGTTGCCGTGCGCTGTCCGAAACTTACTGTCAAATTTTAAACTCGCAATGAGTAGTGTACCAGTAATATGTAGCCAGCAACAGTGACATTCGCACAACTAGCCGCAGTGAAGAAGAAGTACAATATTGACACCCAGGAATTTATCAAGCTCATACGTGAAAATCGAGAGTATCATTCACAAGCACTCCAAATACCCCATGTAGTAAAGAAGCCCTCACGTGCACTAATCCCTACACGTCACATCGTTACACGCGCCTTCACTAGCGCCGGCAAATATCCAAACCAACTCCATAAATTCTCTCCATTAAAACACCATCATCTTCCCTCCCCAAAACCTAATTCTCTTCCTCTCCCCCCATTCCTCATCCGTCTCCTCCTCCTCTACCTCCAACTTCAACATCTTCTTCCTATGCGCCGCCCTCTTCTTCCTCCGCAAGAACTTCTCAAATAATTCCGCCTCCAACTTTCCCTTCGCTTCCCCCTCAAGAAGTTTCCGCGCAGCATGGCGAGCTGCTTTCTTCCGCGCTTTGCACTCCATTCGCCACGCCTTCGATTTCCCTTCGTTGTATAGCTGGGTTGGCTTGTAGGTGCCTTTGCCTTTATGGGGTATGTGGTAAGCGGTTTTGCTGAAGTCCAGCATTTTGGGTCTGTAGGGGCTGGGTGCAGACGGGCCCATTTTGAGGCAGGATTTGAGTGGCCTCGGTGGTGGGCTTGGTGAAGGTGGGGGCGAAGGGTAGGCGGATGCTGCTGTTGATGAAGACATCTTTGCGAGCTAGTTTCGGATTTTTGATTTTGGTGGGATGGAATTTTTGGTTGTGGTGTGTGTGTGGGTGGNTGTAGTCAAAGTATTTGGGATGAGATGGGAAAAGAAGAAGGAATGGAGGATTATATAGGTTTATGCATTCAGGAGCTTCGCGTGTTGTGATAGTTTCCTTGGGACTGTTTAGATTTCGCATCCATGGTTCTGGTCACGTTAGCCACTCACAAACGAAAATACCTATCAAATTTGTCTACGGCCAACTCTGATTCAACGTCTACTATAGTAGATACTGGTCGTGAGTCCATTTTCGCCTGAGGTTCCTCGGCAGCCTAGCCAGCTCCTGGAGTCATTCTTTGAAAACCACGGCGAAAGCACGACTTTCCTCGCCTGACTCACAGCGTGCACTTTTTCCCCCCACACTCCGTCATCGTATGCACATATCTCAGCTTCCCGTTCTCCAATCGAAACTCGTGCGAATCCGCAGCCATCATCTGCCGTGGTTAGCCTCCAACCCTCTCGGACACATCATCCAGGGTAGACTCACCATATGTTCCCACACACAGAAAATACTTACACTTCCCATACTCTCGTCAATCACATACCTGCGATGAGTATTCGGCGCCTGGTTATGATTCTACGCACGTGTCCCCAGGTCAGCCCAATCATTTTCGAAATCTTTGCATGCCCTTGGCAGCCGGGAATACGTACACTCGGAATCCCAGGCTTACAGCTATCGTCCGCCTTCCCACTCCCCGTATACGCGCTTCCCTCCAATCTTGTACATGGCGTGCCCCACGGCACAGCCTTATCCGCAGTAGCATTACTCCACATATCCATATACGCATCACCGGCCGCCTGAATGACTTCCCTCTTATCCCGCTTTCCCTCTGGAATCACTGTCCATTCCTCTTTCATGACATACTCAAGGGTCTTGGTAGCGTTGAAGAGCCATGCATTCGTCGTGGCGGCGATGGTATCGATGGAGGCTATCTTGCCATCTGCGGCATGGCGGATTTGCGTGGCGAGGGTGTAGGGGCCTGAGGCAGAGATCAGCTCCGTGTAGGTGGCGCACTGGACGAGGTCATGGTTTGTGCGGCGGTGGTCGATTTTAAGGGCTTTCTTTAGGACGGATTTTGAGGCGTCGATCATTTTGTTGTTCTCCTGGTAGGTCCAGTTGCTACCCAGCACGGTCGAGAGAGGATCGAGGGATCCGGCGGTCTGCGCGGCGACATAGGCGTCTGCTGCGGAGTCGAGGACGGCGCGATCACAGGCCGCTCTAGCATGAGGGGCTGCGGTTGCGGTTACCACCAAAGCGGCAATGATGGTGCCTCTGAAGACCTCAGGTGCCAATTTAAACATCGTTCCTATGCTGATTTATCTCTTTCTAGACGTGTGATCCTCTCGCAGTTGAAGTAGCAGCGCGTCGGCGGCATGGTTATAGCTGTGGATCCCACAGAAAGGCCGAGCTTTCGTAATGAGTATGTGAGGTGTGGAGCAAGTGCCGTTAATTTAGAGTTGATTGATGCAGGGTTGTTGAACTCTACGTTGTGCGGCAAAATGCAGACCCCACAAGTTCGTGCAACAGACAGGAGCTCTTAAATTCTCAACACGATTCGCGGATTCGAGCTCGTGGAGCGGCGTAGATCTGGGAATATCTCTGCAGATTGAAATCGCTTAGGGGCTGCAAGACGATCACTAGATTTAGCTCATACACGTTGGCCCATGAAGCTCTAAACAAGGAGTGAACAAACTCAATTGGCCAATTGACATACCTCATTCCTTTCCGCCTACGACTGCAACTCAAACACCCTGTCCGTCGCACAATCCCTGACCCACATTCCCTTCCTCTCCCTCCGCCACCCCATGCCCCTCTCCTGCAGCACCTCGACGAAAACCTCCACCTCCTTCACCAGCCCCTCAATCTCGCAGTCACCACTCACAAAAACATTACCATCTTCCCAATGATAAATGCCCAATAAGCCCGCGACAGCGCCATAGCTTCCATTCCACTCGAGCCACAGATCAGATCTCTGCGCCCTGCCCAGTCGTTTCGGCGTATCCAGAAGATCATTTTCCACTCCGGGAGCCATTTGGAACCGTATGCGATGCAGTTTCGGAATTTTCTGCAGCGCTCTGATGACGGTAGAGATATTCGTGGCGAAGGGGAACACCCCAACGAAGGAGAAGGATGTGATGTTGCAGCATGGTGCGACTTCCTTGGCGAGACGCAGCAAGATGAGGTAGAGCATCTTGGGGGTTTGCTTGAGGTGGTACTCGTACGTACTGTATGCCGCGATCGAAGAACCCTCATTATAGCCTAGATGGGTCCATGGGCGGCGGTGGATTAGTGCGGTGTCCCACGGTCGGCAGTCCTCTCTATGCCCTTTCCTTAACGGCTCGTCTTGAGTGAGTTCGATATAGTGCATCTTCATGTCGAAAGCCCACGCATCTGAGCTCATCATCTGCGTATCTAGTAACCCAGCGAGGGTGGCCGGTGGCGCGGCAACCACGACTCGGGTGGGATCGAAATGTGCGAAGATCTGGGCCCAGATTTCGGCTACGGAGCGTGCAAGTGGGCCATCAGCGGTGGTTACATGGCGTAATTCATACTCTTTCCCCGTATACAGCACGATGCTCTTGACATGTCCTTTTATCTCCTCTCTTTCCACGAATTGCGTAAACGCCACAAAACTGGTCGGAAGGTGCGGAAACCACAGCGCATGGTTGCCAGACTTCAGGAACTCGTCTCCATCCTGTATACGGCAGAGATTGATCAACAAATCGTCAAATGCCTCGTCGAAGGCGAACACGGAACTGCTTTTGAGCTTGGTGCGCATCCGAGTGTAGATTTGCAGCTCGTGGTTGCTCAGGCTAGTCAAGCGACCTTGCATGTCGTCGAGCAGGCGCGCATCGATGGGCACCCATTGTGCGATTTCATCCAGAGGGATCCGGGTGTAGTAGAACAGGATGGGGAGGACGTTCTTGCGCCATCGCCAGGATACGAGGGATAGGTTCTTGAGTGGGGTAGAAGGAGAATGAGTCAATTCCGATGAGGGCTCGTGGGCGAATTTGTAGATTGATGGTGGGAACCCATCCAGATGCGAGGCAATCTGGGCAAGAAGCTCGTTGGGTAGATTGTCCATGTTGTCATGCGGGTGGTTGACGCGCTGTCATGCTTCTGAAGCTCTCTTTCTTCATCCTCGATCCGGCTAGCCCCATCGTCATGTCGCAAAACCACGCTACCCCACATTCCGAACGCGCTTCAAGACGTTAAGGGATCCAAGAATTACCCACGACTCCAGGACGTACCTCGGCCGTACTCTGGTCTTCTTCAGGGCATCCCCGCAGAAACGGTTCCTCGGCCGCCTTAGCATCTGATGATAGCTCAAATCTCGGTGGTTTACTATCCCGAGCAAACGGTCATCAACATGGCGGCCTCAGGGACGTCAAAAATGGATATATGGCCATGGCATGCTGTGTCTCCTGCAGACACTCGCAACAAACTCCTCGAGGTTGAATAAAATGGAGATTTTGGGTATATATATCATCATCTGGGCTGTGTTTTCCGCGCGTATTCATGGCGCACTTGCAGCGTGAGTATATCAAGTCACTTTGAACTGTTCTACACCACCTAGGACACGCGTATATCGCCAATTCTACCATAGCTCATCAATCGCAGCTCAATCTCCCAGAAAGAGTTCCTGCCCCAAGGCATCAGCACCGGCAACACCCTCAATTCCCAAACCCACCCCCATCAAAACCGCCCATTCACCCTAAACACCACAGCATCCCTCGCAACACTCGACTACGGCACCGAAGTATCCGGCCTCCCCTTCTTCTCCATCTCCGCCATCGAGCCCTCACACCAATCCATCCAAATCGAAGTCCGCTACAGCGAGGCATATGAACCCCTAGCAAACCCACTGGCCGACGGACCATACATTTTCTCCGTCTCGCTCGCCAACGGCTTCCGCGTCGAAACCTTCAATGTAAGCGACCTTGGTAGAGTTACCTCGCCGCTGGTGCAGGGCGGACAGCGATGGCAGTCCATCCGCCTGCTGACTGCGGAAAACGCGAGTATCACTTTCGATCACGTCGGATTTGAAGCAACAGTAGATCCCTACGATGTCGACAAGATGCCAGCTGGATTCCACTGCGACGATGAAGATCTCAACGCTATATGGGGACTTGGTGCCGCAGCAGCAGCCACATCTTGCGTCGAGAAGGGAAGCCAGCCCGCTGTCTGGGCCGTGGATCCCACGAAGGGTGTGCTGCTCCGGTCGCAGAAGCCGGCGGTGTGGGCTCACGGCTTCGGATTCGCAAATTATACGATGGAGTTTGAAGCTATGATTGAGCGGGGCGGTGTTTGGTGGACCTTGGCCATGCCGAGTGGAGGGTATGGATCCTACCTGCAGCTAAGGCTGGTGAGCGACTTGCCGCCGGACTCGACTTTTGTGAATGTGAATAGGACTCTCGCTCCGCCGAACTCGATCCTGGTCTCGTACGGGTATGATTTCGTTAATCAGACTACGTTACCGTCCATTTATATCGACACGTTCCCGGTATCCGGCCAGGTCGCGGAGGGAACCTGGCACAAAGTAACGACCGTCATGGCTCCCAGGGGTCGATTAGCAGTATCCCTGAACGACCAAGAAGTCTTCAACATCTCAATGTCGGACTACTACACTGGAGGTAGCGCGGTTTCCTTCACAGGCAGCTTCGGAGTCGGCGCATGGCAGGATGAAGTCGCCTACGTCAAGAACATGCGAGTCTCCGACTCAACCAACGGCTCGACTCTGTACGCCCATCCTTTCACCACAGACGATGTGTTAGTAGACTTCGGTACCCAATCCAACATCCAATCCGTATGTCTCGACGGTCCCAAGCGCGACAGACTCGTGTGGCTCGGCGACTTCTACCACACCGTGCGCGTCCTCGGGTCCAGCACCGCGCGCTTCGATCTCGCCCAAGGCACGCTGAAGACCATGCTCGACACGCAAAACGAGTACGGCGTGCTCGCCATCAATACACCCATGGGCTACGCTCCAGAGACATCGGCACCCGCTGGGCCGGTGGGCGGGTTAGAGGACTACCAGCTGCTCGGCGCGAGCTCAATGTACAGCTACGTCCGACACACTAACGACATCGCCTTCCTCAAGACCACCTGGCCGCGGTGGCAGAAGCAATTAAGCTGGATAGAGTCGCGGATTAATGCCAGTGACGGCCTACTCCACCTAGTCTCCGAGTTCCTCGCCCCCGGCGCCACGGCACCCACATCCTCAGGCTCTTGTCTCGCTGTACAAGTCTTCCGCGAATTCGCGGAACTCGCCTCAGCGATAGAGGATAGCACGTTAGAAGCCCACTACACGGCCCTCGCGGATAACCTGACAGGAAATATCCAGCAAAAGCTTTGGGAGGCTAAGCTTGGCGTCTTCTCCGCAGCGCTCAACGACCGCGCAAACTTCTCGGTCTCAGGAGCTGCTTTCTGCATCACATCCGGAGTGGCCACGGCCTCACAAGCTAACATGTCGATTGCAGCGCTCCAAGCATCTCTCACCCTAGGCGTCGGATACAAAGACAGCACTGCGGTGAATGCATCGGACCCCGCAACTACCATCTCGCCAAACACAAACGGCTTCCTCGTCGACGCACTCTTCCAAGCCGGCGCGTACGCCACCGCCCATGCCCTCCTGCGCTCCCTCTGGGGCGCCATGCTCCGCGACCCAAAGACGTCTTCCGGTGCGAGCTGGGAGTACGTATTACCAGACGGGCAGCCGGGGTTGGGCAAGTTCACGAGCCTGGCTCACCCGTGGGGCGGCGCTCCGACGTACGTTTTGACTGCGTGGGCTGCCGGGCTGCAGCCAGCCACGGGCTCGGCGGGGTTTGGGTATAGAGCTTGGGTTGTGAGGCCAGAGGCTGGGTTGGCTATGGGGTTGAAGCGAGCTGAGGGAAGGGTGCAAGCGGCGGATGGGCCGCTCTGTGTGAGGTGGGAGGTTGTGGATGGTGGGGAGATGAGCGTTGTGGTGGATGCGCCAGTAGGCAGTACGGGATCTTTTGAGCTTGGTGGTGTTGAGAAGGTTTTGAGTGGGCGGGAGCGGTACGAGTTTAGTGTTGCAGTTGAGTAGGCGACAAGTACGTTAGGACGACAACCAATCGTAGAGCATTAGTTCACGTATTCATTCTCACCTATACTATGCATCCATATCACCTCACCATCAATCCGCATACCATATTCCCATCATCCTACACACCTCATCTCATTCCTCCTCCTAGCTAGTATATAATGACCGTCCATGCAATCCTCCATGCCAATGCCAGGGTATATTCATAAGGATAGGTCCGAACCAAAGGCTCCATGTACATGCAGATAACCGCCCAATGCAAGCTCGCCAATTTAAGGACAGTGAAGGTAAACCAAATGCTGATGTACAGGAAACCGTCGTCAATAAAGCCGCGCCAGATCTATAAGGAGCGACCGTGATGAAGTGATAGGAGAGTCGTGGTCCCGTAACTTTTTGTGCCAATCTATTTCGCACCCGGACATTGGGCGTGCATTACATCTTCCGCCGTTCTCGTTGTTGCGTACAGTGCTGATGGAGGGGGAGGAAGTGTCTAGACGAAGAAGGCCAGAGCGCCACCGAGTACTCCACCGACCATGGCGGCTTCCATGCCCCGGTTCTTGTTGGCGACGCCGGACTGGAGGCCTGGCTTTCCCGTGGATTTGGGCGCGTTGTCTCCGCCTGGTGTCCCGGTGGCAGCTGCAGGGTCGACGTACGTATAGCTTGTGATCACCATTGGCTCTCCACCAGGGCCGGTTGTCGTGATGAGGACGATGCTCGAGACCCTTCCTCCACCGGGTGTATATGTCGTCACAAAGACGGAGCCTCGTGTGTCGGTTCGGGTTAGGACTTGCCCAGGCGTGGGGGCGAATTCAACAGCGGACGTGGTCACGAAGGGTCGGCCCGTAGAGTCGGTCGCTGTGAAAATGGCGGCGGGCTTCGTCTCGGTTTCTACGACGGTTGAGCCGGCGGCGTTTGTGCGGGTGACGGGCACAGCAATGGAAGCTGTGGGCTGGCTGAGGATCTCGCTCGAGACTACGGTCGGCTGTCCATTCGAGTCGGTCGTCGATATCGGCACAGGGACCACGACGGCACTGCTGTCAGGCGGTGCGGGAGTCTCGCTGCTATCCGCAGGAGTTTCGCTGCTCGCAGGCGGTGGTGTCTCGCTACTCTCTGGGGGAGGTGCTGCCGTCGTCGTGCCATTCGAAGGTGTCTGGCGTTTCTTGAGGTCCCGCACCGCAGCTACGATGAGCTTGGTTGCCAGCGGAGGGTCTTCGGCGTGTACGTGTTCGACGCCATGACGGTCCGACTCGAAGACGCCGTCCCGGAAGTGAGCGAGTGAATTCAGAGCTGCGTGCAACGACTCCTCTGGCAGAGCATTGAGCAGATCTTGGAAAGCCTCATTGGCGTCCGCATACACCGGTTTTGGGCTCTTCGGGGTTTTCTTCGTGGGCGAGGCAGGCTCATCACAAGCTACCCGGCCGAGCAGAGGCAAGGCCAGCAACACGAAGCGGCGGAACGAATGCATTGTTTGGTGGCACAGCGTGAGGCTGCTGTCGGCGTACTGCCGTCCGAGCGAAGGTAGGACGAGACAGAGTATATGCAGGGAAACTACGACCAGGAAGTTCGTTAGCGCGTTAACATTATCTACAAAGACAGCGTGGTGATGAGTAAACGCAGGCGGTGAGAGGGCCAGCAAGCAGCTGAGGCTCTTCAAGCCCGACTGCGAGGCCGGTGCCAGCTGGGGGAAGGTGGTTCGGAGGAGATGGGCCGCTTACACAGAAAGTCTCGAGTTTCGGGTGGCTGGGGCTGCGAAAACGCCACAAAGCAATGTCGTAACGAATGCGAGGACCCCGCTTCCAATCGATCCAATTCACTCTGCTCTCTCGACGATCTTGCACAAGTTCACACCGCAAAACGAATGGAGGTGCAAGGCAGAAAAAGGCAGCGAGCTGAGCGAAGGACAAGATGGCACGATGCGACGTTAACAGTGGCAAGAAAGTCGGCAGCAGCAAGCCAGCCCGCCAGACTAAAAGCTAGCCAACAGCAAGCTTACTTGATGGACAGCCCGGCTTCTCAAACACGAGCGTGGCGAGCAGGCATCGCGCGCATGATGTGCCGATCCGGCTAGCCTATCGCTCCCTCTAAACCTGCATCCTAGGACTTTCGCCGCTATGTGTCGTCAACGGTTCCGACTAGCCGGCTTGCATGCCTCACCTCGCCAAGCCTCGAAAACAGGCGTGGTGGCGCGGAGAGCTTGAGTGAACTCATCTTTTGGACTACTAGGATGTACTCATGGGTATTAAGAAGGTTGGCTAGCACATACTACATTTCAGTCCGACAAAGCAGCAGATTGGCTCGCCAAACTAGATCACAGAGGACGGCGTCTATACTACACTGAACGCGATGTTGGGGCCTTAAATGGATACACGCACTGATAAGCACTTCATATTCAAATCGAGGTCTTCAATGATCGAAAGAATTGCATTGAATATTGAAAAACTGCCAGAAAATAAGCTTCAGCCATCGCCCACTGTCCGCACCGGCTTCAAGATATCAGGGCTGAGTACACTTACAAAGGTCATTCGTATTCAAAACAGCTTTTGACATCCGCAGACTCTCCGGACACATACTATCTTCGGCCCGCAAAACCGACCACTTTTAGAAAGTCGAACCTCCTCTTCTCGAGACCTCATACCAAAGTACGGTTCTATATTCCATGGGATGCTGTTAAGAGTCACTCAAACCGCTCGAAGTGATCAAAGTGGACCCGGCACAGTACTCAAAGCGGATATTTTCAGCAACTGGCCGACAAGTACGGAAATATGTCAAACGCGACAACTGACCTTCGCGGAGTGCATATCGCGGACCCAAACTTTCGCAACAGTATTAATGACTTACTCTATTGTCCCGCGCCACGGTTCGGAGGCGGGCACATCTCCAATAAGAAAAAGCTACCCTCGAGCAGCGCCTCGTTATGATAAGGGAGTTGCGTTGTGGTTCTATCCGGGGATCGCGGTGAATTAGTCTTGTCGTTAGAGTTTCTAGCCTCCCAGGCTGTGATTGGCTGCAAAGTATCGCATTGCGGGAGTTTCCAGCAACACATCTCGCGCTGAGTCTCTGTTGCTGTTAATTTTTGAGACAACAGCCTCTTGTGGCCGGAGCCCGGAGAAGGAGTAGAAATCGTGAATGTGCTCGATGCCAGTATCTTCCGAGATGGCGGATGGCTGCCCGCTTTGAGGACTCCTTTCCTAAAAGACCACCCTCTCTTTCGCACAGCTCCTGAACTCCGTGAACCCACTCACGTCTCCTCGACGCGCCGGAGAGTCGCTGCCGCCCTGCCCGGGGCCATCCTTTCCCATCATCCCAGCAGCCAGCCTCCTCAAACTCGAAAACCAAGCCAGGCAAAATCCCCAACAGCCAAGGCCCGCAACAACAGCATCAAAATGACATTTTCCCTGCGTAACAAGACAACCGTGCAGTCGTGAAACCAGCATGTTTCCTTGGCCGTGGACGTCCGACGTGCATGCCGCACCATCCCTGCACCAGCATGCTTCGTGTTCGCCTACGCGCCATCCCTGCATGAGACGTCATGTGTGGAGTGGTCTAGGTTCGCTCGGCTGTGAAAGTTCTTGGGGGCATCTCCTCCATGATTCTGAGGCAGCGGGTTGTTTCTTGCTTTCCTAAGGTTCACCTGCTTCAACCATTATGTTTGGACTTGGATCTCTACAATTCTCACCCCCAAATCATCCGCACTGAATCCTTTCAACTGAATGACCACGCAGTTCGTAGAATTCCACAGCCAATCCCCCACCTCCCGCGAGCCTCACCACCATTGGCCCTCTCTTCCCCTCAACACCACCACCAAAAATCTATAAATAAAAATCCCGCGTACAACGACCCACCCTACGCCCCGCAGATCAGCGAATGATGGCAAGTGGAGCCATAGCCTACGGCCTAGACGTGTACATCGCTCGGCACATCACCCGCGTCCCGCGCCCATCATTTGCCTCTGTCGTCGCTGTTTGAAACTCCTGGCGCACATGTGCGCGGAGAGCTGCCAACGAGAAGGCGTCTCTGCAACGGATCGAAAGGCGTAACAGCAATTGGATGGGCCTCAGGTGTCGGTGTTGGTATCGGGTGAAGGAAGGCCTTGCGTGTCTGTCATGCTGCCGTCATGCTATTTTGACCTCAGTCCGTGGCTCGCTCAACGGCATGCTTATCGTGATACCTCTTGTGGTGCAGTATCCCCAATGCAATGACTTCCACGATCCCTTGACTTCCCTGCCTAGGCCGAGGATCGTGAGATTTCTCTGGTGTAATGAGCTGAAAGCCCGCTGGCGGGGCCGCGCAGTAATGATTCGTCATGTTCCGAGCCCACGGTGCCAACGCATATCTACTGCTTATTGCCTCACCTACTTCATCCCCGAGGATCACGAGATGCCTCTCCAGATAGCTAGTCTAGATGCCACAACGAGCAAATGCTTCTATCAAAAGCTACACTTAGTATAGAAGGGTGGCGATGGACGGGAGACTATCGTGGTCCAGACTGTCTTGAAATTGTAGTAGGTAGTAGGGAGGATGAGGCATATGCGCAGAATCGATAGCCTCAAACGCGCGTTCAATAGTGCACTACATCTCACAGCAACCTCAGCCACCGCCTCGGAGAGTAATTAGATGAGAAGAATTATAGTATTACACCTCCTACGTCCAGCATCAAATAGCCCTCACCATAGCACGCGTGCCCCACCCCGCTATATGCAAGAAAAACTTCAAGTCACCGCCAGCACCAAGCCCACCATGTGAATCTCATTGCGGATTCAAAGCCCATCTCGTCGGTTGAACGTACATGACCAAGATCAAATTGACCTCTTCCAGTCCCGGCCCCAAAACGCCCACAAAACCAAAACGCTCGACGCATTCGCTCGTACATTTCTTCCTCGTCGCGTTAAAAGCCAGCGCAAACGCCACAACGCAGCAAGAAACTCACACCATATCTTTACCCATTACGTCTCCAGATCCGATATTTCGACGGCCATGTACTACGTGGCAGAGGGATTCGCAGCAGAAGACGTCGCGGGAGGAGTCGTCTCATTCGAAGCGTCAGGTTTCGAAGGTGCAGGCGCAGCTGCTGCAATGGCTGGCTGAGCCTCCGGCTTAGCCGCCAGCGGCGTCATCACGAGCGGATTCGGACTCGTACCCGTCGGCGTCACGTCGCTCGAGCCCTCGCTCATCTTCCGCGGTATGTCCATCGATCGCCCCCTGACGGCAAGATCGCCCTTCGGCATTGTGAGATTCTGCGGCACTGCCAGGTCCACCGAGCTTCCCGGAGGACTCTTTGCTCGAGCTTTCTTGTCTTTGCGGTCGTTGTGCTCCTGACGCTTCTTTTGGAACCAGTCGAAGGGACTCTTCTTCTCCCCGTGCTCCTTTGCGTCTGCATTTCCGTAAAGCGAAGACGGATCGGAGCCCGGGTGGGAGTCGTATTGTAAACTTCTTCGACCGCCGCCTCCCCAGCCCGAGCTGCTTCCGAATGAGCTCATGCTCTTGTCCGCTCCAGGGACCGAGCCGTGGAGATCGGTCTGACTAGCCGTTGGCGTGGCTTTGCTTTCTCCTCGCCTGTGACCCTTCCAAAAGCTTTTCTTTTCTTCCCTCGGAGGCTCGTCGGGTTGTTCGGCTTCAGAGTACTCGGTCGCGGTGGAGTGCGATCGGAAGGAAGCAGAAGGCGACATACTGGGCTTCAATGTCGCCCCTGAATGGCGCGAGGATATTGTGTCAGTGTTGTATGACCCCAAAACCTCTTTGGAACCAGTTGGGTAGGACTGAGGCATCGTTGGACCAGGGAGCGGTGACGGTGGTATATCATGTGCAGTTAGACCAGCGAGTGAGTGGGTCGAGCTATGCGCGCTAGGGTTCGCACTACTTGCAACGCGTCTCTTTTGTAGCTTCTTGGGTTTCCGACCGTCCTTCTCTTCGCTTGACGGCGACATCTTTGTCAAGATTTGTGTGAAGGTCCGCACAGCTGGCGTGGGTTCGACCGCGGGGCCAGCATCGACTGGAGCTTCCATGAACTCTGACTTCTCGCGATGGGGTGACACATGAGGACTGCGGTGGATTGTATGCGCTGCTGGAGGAGCTAGAGATTGCGCGGCTTGAGCTGAAGCAAGTGGGGAGGCAATCTCACTGCCAGGAGTTAGGACGCCTGGTGACGGCATAGGGAATGCACCAGGCATCGACTCCAGGGCAGGCGTTGTGACGGGTGGTTTTACAAACGCGGGTTGGACATCGGGCTGCTTGCTGACAGAATCCGACTTCTGGACCGGGAACGTTTGGGCCCTCTGAGTCGACTGTGCGGGTTCTTCTTGAGTTGGTGCAGGTTGCTGACTTGGTTCAGGCTGCGTAGGGATCTCTTGCGGTGCGTCTTTTGGTTTTTCAGCTTTGATGGCATCTGTCGAAGGATTTTCTTCGGGCGTGACGGCGGGTACAGGCGTCTTCACCTCTTCGGCGGCAGGCGTGGGAGGGTCGGACCCTCTTTCTTTAGGAAAACGGCTCCCGGTGAGCGCTGGGGACCGTTTCGAGGGGACTGTGTTGCTCCGATGCACTCCAGAGCCAGACGAAGTGAATGTAGGAGTGCTTGGACTTGGTACATATCCTGACCCGCGCGATTGCCTTGAGGAGGTAGATACGTTCCGACGTATACCACCGTATTTGCGAAGACTCTCGGCCCCAGCACTCGAAGATGTAGAGGCAGACCGTCCGAGTCCTGATGACTGTTTCCTGCCCGGCGTCGTCGGTGTTCGAGCTTGCGGGGTGGAAGGTCCACTTTCAATGTGCTTCACAGTGCCTTCGTCAACTGCAGTCCCTTCCATTCCTATTAGGAAGTGATCCTGATTGTCGATGAGGAAAATGAGGACGTCTTGGCTGAGGCGGTAATCCTGCGGAGACATGTCGTGCTGAGGATGGGAAAGGATACCGGGCTGAAAGATAGCAGCAAGATTCGAAGTCGTCATCTTGTTGACTTCTGCCTTGGCGGCAAAGACTGCTAGGAGGTCAAGGATGTATAACAGTAGCTGTCGGTTCAAAGATGGTAGTTCTTTGATCAGATGTTGATATACGCGGACTGCGTTGTTCGGATCGAAGCCTCCTGTAGAAGGGGCCTGGCCTTCGATATGGCCCACAGCTTCAGCCTGGTGGCCGCGGAGAGGGTTGCGGAACGCATCGTAGTGCTGCAGGGGAATGATAGGCTCGGGAAGCTGGTTGAAGTAACGTCGCAGGATGTTGGCCGCATCGTGAACTGTATAGCCGGACCAGTCAAGCCCTTTACCCCACCGTGGCGGCGTGTCGAAGGCAATCTTCAGCTCTTTGATTCTCTTCTCGGAGCCTGCTAGGCGGAAGATGCCTTCCACGTCCGTAGCTACGAAACGGGTCAACCGTTGAATCGGCGATGCGACCTCAATACTGACCTTTTTCTTTGAGAAACACGCCGCACTTGGCTACGACGATGGGGACGTAGCCGTAGATGTAGCTTTCACCAGTCTCGTTGAACAGCGATATCGCAACGTTCGCGTAGGGTATGCTGGTAATGAGGGGCACGCCGAAGATACCGCGAGGCTCAGGTTCTACGAGCGATCCAGACGTCAGTGAATGCATCTAACGGGCGGTAGCACAAAGGCTGCAGGCACATTGAACAGCCACTCAGCCTCATGGAGGAGCCGTTGAGCCTTGTAGAGCGGCCTCTCACAAGGCATAAGACCGACAAAGACTCGTGCAACCTATGTATACTAGAAGATGTCGTACCTTTTTCGTCTTCCTTCTTCACATTGCGCTTGCTAAACTGCTTCCACCAAGACGTGAGATCGCGCTTTGCGGACGCGGGCTCTGTAGCTGAGACGGGCGCAGGCTGAGGCTCCCCATTCCGCACCCGAGGCGTTGCCATGTGATTGTGGTGGTTGTGCGCGCCGTTGGGCATGGCCGGCGAGGGTGAGGGGCTTCACGGCCCTCTGGCGGTTGACGTTCCTTATGTTGCAGCTGTCGCAGCGTGTCGCGGGGCCGTGTCGAGTAGTCGGCTGGGGCCGCGAGACGCAGGCGGCAGCGAACAGACGGCGCACTTGGGTCGCCGATGAGCGAGCGGAGGGAGATCGTCAAAGCCGGGGAACAGCTGGCGAGGCGTAGTGAGTGAAGTTGCGCAGGTCGCGGGCGTGACTGTGTGCGAGCCCGGTGTGCTGGCGCGAGGAGGATCCGGAGTTGTGCTTGACACGACGGCGGGCCTCGAGAGCGCAACGCGACCTTAGCGACTTTGGCGGCTATAGGGTGGCAGCAGAGGCCACGGCGACGTCAAGCAAGCAGCGGAAGCGTGGCCTGGCCCTGTGGCTCGAGGTCGACGTAAAGCATGCAGGGTCGGGGGCTGCGTAGGGCAATGATCGCGGGTGGGTGAGCAGGTGGCAGCCCAAAGTTGGATTGACGAAGGAGATCTTGGCGGTGATGTGTGGCTGTCGCCCCGGGGCAAATCCAAGGCAGAGGCCTCGCGGCGGGATGATCAATAAGACGGCCCCAAAGCAGACGAGCCCAGTCCGATCCGCGACAAATGTAGCTCTGATCAGCGCCTCTGTCCAAGAAGAAAGGGCAGCTTTGATGGCTTCTTGTCGAATAATAAAGGCGTTGGCTTGGCGCAGAACACGCAGGCGACAGGTACAGCGCTAGGATGTATCAAAGCCATAAACAATGCGTTCAATTAGAGAGAATTCTCATAGAATTAGACATTAATTCGAGTAGTCCACTTGTCGATAGATCTAGGCAAGTGCGTCGCGGGAACAGCTTTCCTGTGGCGCGGGAACCTCGAGCTAAAGCTGCACGTACCTTTCTGAAGTTCTTCCTACCAAAAATCTGGTCGAGGTCTGCCACCAAGCTCACCTACGTCGTTCCAACACCCCTCGCGTGCACTCCCGCCGATATACACCCCTCCATTACACTCTAGCTCCGAACTCTTCATCGGTAACTATCTTACTCTCCGCAATCATGGATTCGTATGCTGCCCACTCCCGAAGCTCTGCCTATGCTAACCGAGTGCCAGTCTCACGGCATCCGAGCAGCGAGAACTGCAGAACCGCATGGAGAAGAAGCAGATGAAGGAATTTATGAACGTAAGGACTGCCCTCAATCTCGGCGGACCTCATTTTGAGGGCTGTGATGATTGCGCAAGATGCTAACGCTCCGCCGACAGATGTACTCCAACCTCGTCCAGCAATGCTTCGACAACTGCGTCAACAGCTTCGAGAGCAAGTCCCTCACATCCCGAGAGGAGGGCTGCATTATGCGATGCGTCGATAAGCACATGAAGGGTTCCCAGCGACTCGGCGACCGGTTCCAGGAACAGAACGCTGCAATGGCTCAGAATGGAGGCGCGCTCGGCCGGTAAAGATCTAGCGAAGAGATCTTTGAACATACTCTGATACTCCGCATATGGCGTTTTGTCATATCGGAATTGCGTTTTGGCGGCGGACCTCCGCAACTCAATGTCGCGTGCAAGCGGCAGTGCATATTGAGGGAGGAAATTGCGGCCGTTTGAGGACTTGCCACTCTTTGTACGAGTAAAGGGCTTGGGATATAGGCGTACGGCAAAACTCTCAGCATATTGAATCGTCTCCGCTACTTGGTAGTCACCGTGCCAAGGCGGAGACTTGAATAACTTGACGACATTGAAGTCCAACAGCATCCAACGTCCTCGTCTACACAGTTCCGCTGCACTTAACGAGTGTAACCTAGATCATGTCATCGAGTATCGCCTGTGTCATCGAACAGAGGCGCCTCCAGCGTCACACAATGCCCTTCACTCGGACGTACCTGCTCTGTTGTAAAATGTGGCGGTGCATGTGGCGCACGACCCAAACAACCAATGCCATGCCTTGGCCTACGTAAACCACACCCACTCGGCCCTGCTTCTTTACCTTGACTTTCTGAAACCACAAGCAATATATAAACGTACCCTCTCCCAGCAACGCTTCTTCCACATCAAAGACAACTGCTCAAGACTCGCACAACTTGCACACTACTCAAATCCCTATTCACTCCAACCACACCACACATCAACAACATGCCGTAAGTAAACCAGTGCTGCATTTGCGCTTCCGAAAGCTACGCAGCTGTATCCATAATGTATATCGTGCTTGCTAACATCATCACAGTCTTATGTGGACCAAGCATTTCGGTGGTCGTCACGCTGGCGGCGGCGTCATTGTCGACAAGCACGGCGCACGACGAGCTCCCTTCCGCTTCAGCTGTGGACGCTTCAGCTGCTTCCGTTGAACGCCCTCATCCCTTGACGACCGTAACGATCTCCACGAAGAGACTTCACCCAAGTCACTTCTCTGGATCCGACCCTTGCAACTCCTTCGATTCCCCCAACCTAATTCTACCCCCCTGCGAACCGGCGATGGCGTTTATGCGGAATGGTGGTTATACACGATACACATCTTGCATGTAGCGGCGTCGCTTCCGAGCGGCCGCTTCTCTATAGTCGCATTGTGGTGACTGGGCGGTTGGATACTACACGAAGCCGCGGATCGGCTCTTAATACCTTACGTAGCATGATCAAACAGTCACCAGACTACTGCCTCATCTTCCGCTTCGTCTCTCTGCGCTGTGCGACGTTGGCATCACATCTCTGTGTTTTCATCCGAAGTATTTCCAAACAGTAGCTCCCCGATCTCGCATCAGAGCTACCCCTGTTCCTCTTACGTCATACCCAGCTGCAGCTACACCAGCTACCAAAGTTTTATACATCACGCGCAACAACCTCAAAACCGCCCCTCTTCTTTCATAGAAAAGCCCTCAACAAAAAAACAACCAAAACCCCAATGGGCGAATACCGCGCCGGCACAAACCCCAGATACACCAAAATGCGCTCAATCCTTGTCATCCAACCCAACTCCACAGCCTCCATGACCGAAGGCCTCAAGCCCCTCGTAGACTCGCTGCAATACAAAGACGTCAATACTCACTCCCCACTACCCCACTTACCCTCAGACTAACGCACAGCCCACAGACAGCATTCACATACTTCACCGCGCCCTCGGGCCCAAAATCCATAAACGACGAATCCGACGCCGAAGAATCCGTGCACCACTGCCTCCCCGCGCTGCAATCCCTCCTCCCCAAACACGATGCCTTCCTCGTAGCATGCTACTCCAAGCACCCGCTCGTCTCCCTTCTCAAAGCCCAACCCGCCATTCAGACGGCGCGAAAACCAGTCACCGGCATCTTCGAAGCCAGCGTCTCCACATCCCTCACGCTCATCGCGCCCCACGAAACCTTCGGCATCGTCAGCACGGGCAAGGTCTGGGAGTCTATTCTCTCCGCTGCCGTGGTCGATTTCCTCGGCACGGGGGACGACGCGGGGAAGAGGTTTGCGGGCGTCGAGACGACGGGGCTGAATGCGACGGATTTGCACGACGCGCCACCCGAGGAGGTGCGGAGACGGATGAAAGATGCGGTTAAAAGGTTGCTGAAGAGGGGGGATGTAGGCGCGATTTGTCTGGGGTGTGCGGGCATGGCGGGCATGGATAGGATGGTTAGGGAGGCTTGTGTGGAGGAGTTGGGGGAGGAGAGGGGTGGGAGAGTGAGGGTCGTGGATGGGGTTGTCGCGGGGGTTGCGTGGTACGTATGCCCCGGGTACTGTGAAGTGAGCGGCTTGTCGGAAAGTCTGCGCTCCGTCTACTCCGTTGTGAAGTGCTACCTAAGTAGCGGTTCGCGGAGGTGGAAGCGCGGCTTTGGATAAGACGCTTGCGTACTATTTGCCTTGCTTTGGAGAACTCTGCTGACTTTGTGCCTTCGGGTTGTAGGTTAGATGGAGTGACGAGATCGGGCTTCTAAGACGCGATGGGATATGGGATTTGCGCGGTTGGAGTTTTCAAAGAGTAGACTATATTTCGACATTCAATGGCTCGATCACGCTCGATACAGACAACTCCGCCATAACACTGAGTCAATCCACCACCATCACCAAATTCTCGCCACGCCTCCCTTCACACCTTGAACTCGACTCGCTGACTCTCAGCATGCCCCTCACTCAGCCCACGCCAATTCCCTCGGGCAAATATGCCCCGTACCCCATCCACAAGGCTTCTCCTTAGGGGGCTTGTACACCTTCGTCGGATAAAAAGCCTGCGTGACCGACCCATCCGGGCTCGTAGCTGTAATAACGAGATTCTTGACATCTCCGACAAGCTTCCACGCATCAATTCCCAGCTTAATGAGACTGACAACGTCGCCCCACATGATCAGCGCCGAAATGTCCTGGAAGACGTGGATGGCATCTTGCACAGTATGCCAGACATTTTTGAAGAAGGACCCGAGGCCTTGGGCTTGCACGCGGCCCACGCTCTGGGCGGATTGCGCGCTCTCGCGGATCGGGTCGACGGAGACGGAGGCCGGGATGCAGGGCAGGTCTTGAGATAGGAGGGTGGAGATGGAGACGGTGTCGCTAGCGGTTTGGCGGATGGCGAGGTCGCGGACGGGGACGGAGCGCGTGTTGACGCCTACGCCGGGGAGAGCAGCGCCTGCGAGGGAGATTAGTGCTTTGTTTGCTTGCTTTGGGGTGGGGGTACGGACATGTGGCTTGACGGAACATGAGAGTGGGATTTGCGGCTAGCACTTGGGTGGTGAGGAGTGTGGCAACGAGCAGCACCAGACTGACACTGCCATGACCGCGGAGCACAGCCATTCTGTCGAGAATGTTTTGTGAGCAATGGAGAGAAAGGAATCGCCAATCTGGCTGCGTCTTTGCCTGCTGCTGTACTCGGCTTTTTATATGTCTGTTGCCAAGGGCCCGGCATCTTGACTGCAAGTCGTACCTGAACACAATTTTTCAAACCAACACCGGTACGGATTCTGGACTGCGGCAACGTCGTACGGGTATTTGAGATGAGTCTGTGCTACATGTATGTTGCAGTTCTCGCCAAACGTTTTGCTGTACCCGGGGGCCAACAGCCTCGTATCATCGTATTCCGCTGCGCTCGCGAGGTGATTAGATTAAAGACCGGAACCTAAACGGTTGCTGCTGGACGACATAGTGTGAAGACGGGCAGAGGTTACTCCGTTCGCTGCGTCGAGGCTCGATTGTATTACCACAAGCCAATATCGTGTGCTGCGTCCGAAAGTCGAACATGCTCTAACCCTTGCCTTGAGATGCCGGATCTAGCAACGTTTAGCGAGGTGCAAGACTGAAGAAGATAGATACGGATAGTTTATTACTAGGAATAGATGGCGTTGTAGCTCTTCTCCCTCTACATTGTTGAAACATCCAAAAGAGAAATTGTGTGTGACGTAGCTGAGAGTCATGAACATTTGATACGACGATATCATCCGCGGGATGACCTTGGCAGACACCATCGACGCAGTGGGGGGTTCGTCGCCGCGATGGGTAGTTCGGGATCGTGGCTAGGGATAGCGAGGGCTTGCGATCGAAAGTGCGGCAGCGTGTCCAGGGATAGCGAGGGATCTTGCAAAAAGTAAAAAAGCAACTCCAACATTGCAAGATATGTCCATGTAGAAGTTGATTTTATTCGCCAGCAATGCAATGAATGCCGATAGCTTCTATTCTTGGTATCAATATAGAGCAAACCTAGCGCAAAGTCAACATCTAGCAGAACAACCACTCTTGAGCTAGCTGGTGATGTTAAATTCATGTCGTAAATGGCGTTTCTCATTGTTTCTTCGTCTCTTGATCCCCTGATTGCTTACTTGCCAATCGTCAAAAACAACCTGTCTCCAACATCTCCCAAACCAGGCTTGATCATGCCCTTGCTGTCAACCTCGGTGTCACAGCCACCGACCCACACTTCTGTGGCCTCCTCCCACTCACTACACGCCTTCTGTAGGCCCTCCTCAGTCGCCAGCACCGCGCACACGATAATCCTCTTAACCCCCCACTCCTTCAGGGTGTCTATCGCCGCACACGCCGTCGCGCCCGTCGCAATAATCGGGTCCACTATGATGGCCAGCTCCGCCGGTCCACCCGCTTGCGGATTCGACGAATTGGACCCGTGGTATGGTAGATTATTGTAGTACTCGACCGGCTGCAGCGTAGACTTCTCACGGTAGAGACCGAGGTGGTGTACAGGGACGGGCGACGGGAGCAGCGATGTGAGAGCCGGGACCATAGACAGTCCAGAGCGCAGGATGGGAACGAGAGAGATCTGCGACGGAGACGGAGCGGTTGTCGTCGTTGTGTACGAGTACCCGAGGGGTGATTTGTCCTAGACACGCAGATAAATGTTAGTATATGATATCCCGTCGCAATAGCAAGCCATTGCCTCTGCACAGTAGTATAAGATCAACGTCGTAGGAGGTTATAAGAGCATAGCATGGACAGCCATGTGCACCCTGTGCGTCCCATATTGAACAACTATAGCGGGGTATATGACAAACGAATCACCCGCGGGGATAGCGCTCCGCATCCTTCTAGGAAACATGGGCAAAAGAAGGTGTGGTGATATACAAATAATCAAAATGAGAAACATACCTCTCCGCTGCTCTTCGCCGTGAGCCCGGCAGCAAGGGCCTCGTACCCAACCATCATGGCAATCTCATGCACCAGCGTCTGGACATCCTTGGACGCCGTGCTTGCCGACCGCAGCTGGCTGAGCTTCGCCTGGAGGCATGGGTGGCTGGAGACGTGCGCGTTTTTGGGGAGTCCCGCCATCTTTCTTCTGTGCAAAATGTGACGAGTCGGAAAATAAATATCACACTCGTCGGCCGTGTCGAGCGATGGGTATCTGAGACAGTGGCTAGGTCGAAAGTGGGAGCTGGTGGAGGCCTGGGCGCTATGCAGGGCGCTCGCTACGAGGGTGATAAGAGGCACACGCGCCCGGTTAAGTTTGAATTGCTAGCTGGCAGGGGATTAGTCGGGCGAGCTCTGGGATTAGTGCATGAGGGTTAAACACCTGTTCCTTGCGCAGATCCGACGTCAAGGGTGGTGGTGAGTGTTGTGCTATGTTTTTTGGCCGTGTTCCACCATGGATGCCTCTCATCACACGGGCGCGCCTCATGCAGCGGGCTGGGAGACGTCAGTGCGTTGAGGACTGTGCGAACTATATGTGTGCGAGGTGTTCGCTGCGTTTGCGGCCGTGAAAGGAGCCGTTTGCCTTTGAGAGGCTTGAGATATTTCCGCGCACGGGAGCTTTGGCCGTCGCTTGCGCCTTCAGACGGTTCAAAAGCGATTGCGAGCTCGTGGCACTTCGGACGGCCATGGAGGGAAGTGACGATGGTTCGCAGAGTCGCAGAGACTCGCATTACAACCAGCAGCGTTCATCGCTGCGCTCCGCTCGATCGAACCAGACTCCACCGCGTTCACGACCGCAATCGAGACCACACTCGCGACCGCAGAGTGGGCAGTTGCTCACTGACGAGTTCACACTTCGGGATCCGCACGATCCGCCCGTAGAGACACCCTCGGCGCCATCGAGTCCGTCTCCACCCCCGATACCGCGGCGGAAACAAAGCCTCGACCAGGATCCTCGGAAGACGGTAAAACGATCGCGAGGCAGTCGACACGGCAGCGCAGTCGGGAGTCGAGCAGGCAGCGCCGGCAGTCTTGCTCGGACAAACTCAAGAGGCATCGACGAGGTACTTTCACCACAGGAGTGGGAGAACCTGAACGAAGTGGAAGGTCCGCCACCAATCCAGAATCCACACGAACGAACACTATATAGACACAGCACCTTGGAAGAGGAGCGCGAAGAATCGCGCTCACGATCCCGACACTCACGAATCTCTCGATTACCACGCTCAAGACGAACATCGCATCGCATACCCTCCGGCCGAGGAACCCCAGGAACAGACCTCGACATCACCGCCCTTCCCACCATACGAGGCGACCGAGGCACACCGCAAGAAAGCTACTACTCCCGCGTCGCCACAGAGCTCTACGCCATATCCTACCTCATCCTCTTCTCCATCTTCGGCACGCTCGCCCGTCTCGGCATCCAATGGCTAACCTTCTACACCGACGCGCCCATCACCTTTCCCAATCTCTGGGCCAACGTTGCCGGCACCCTGTTCATGGGCTTCCTCTCCGAAGACAGGCGTCTCTTCCGCGCGGAATGGGGTGCGGAGCGACCCCCCACGCCTCCGCGACTGCCCGCCAGCGACGAGGAGAAGGCGCTCGAGGAGCAGGTCGCCCAGGAAAGGGCGTTGCATGGGAAGGTTAAGAAGACGATACCGCTGTATATTGGGCTGGCGACGGGGTTTTGTGGGAGTCTGACGAGTTATTCGAGTTTCATGCGCGACATGTTTCTTGCTTTTGCTAATGATTTGCCATCGCCGGCGTACCATCCCGCATCGATATCTATCAGCACCGCGGCCACGCTTCCCCGGAATGGCGGATACTCGTTCATGGCTGGGCTGGCTGTCATCTTTACGAATATAGCACTGAGCTATGCTGCGCTGAAAGTTGGCGCGCATATCGCTATCTTCCTTGACCCCATCACACCCATGCTACCCTTCCGCCTCACACGGCGCTTTCTCGACCCGCTAGTCGTCGTTTTGGCATGGGGCGCTTGGCTCGGAGCGGTGTTCATGAGTATTTGGCCACCTGATCGCCCTGGCGGTCCCTCAAGCAGAGGACCTTGGAGCAATGAGACCTGGCGCGGCGAGGCAATCTTCGCATGTGTCTTCGCGCCCCTGGGCTGCTTGCTTCGTTTCTACACCTCCTTGAAGCTCAATGGCATCATATCCTCTTTCCCACTTGGCACCTTCACGGTCAACATCTTCGGTACGGCGGTGCTAGCCATGGCGTTCGACCTCCAGCATGTACCTATCGGGGCCGCAGGATTCGGAGGCGGTAGAGTGGGCTGTCAAGTGCTGCAAGGTATCATGGATGGGTTTTGTGGGTGCTTGACTACCGTTAGTACGTGGATTTTGGAGTTGGATGGGCTGAGGAGATGGCATGCTTATGTCTACGGGTTTGCGAGTGTGAGTGTGGGGACGATGATCTGTGTGGTTGTTATGGGCAGTGTGCGGTGGACTGTGGGGTGGGGCGCTGTTGCCTGTGCGACTTGAGTCTAGTGAGGAGAAGGATGTACAAGTATTTGTATGAAGAGGGATGGGACGATAGATGGGACGATATGATATGAGGTGGATGAAGATGGGTAATATCTATGCACAGTATTTCCTTGGGTAGGACTAACTAAAAGCTGGGCTGGGAAAGAGCTGGATACTAACTCCTGCACGAGTGTCTTTTTGCTATTACAGGATCTCAGGGAGATCCTTCATATGCTGTTATACAATAGCTACAATGTTCCATACAATTGCAACCGCAAGTTTCGATGAGGTCTGACTTTCGGTACACCATGATGCGCCCCACATGTGCCACAAACTTGGTGAAAGCTTCGGTCCCCCTCCAGCGGAACTGCCGCTGCACGAAGGCGGATGCTCCCGTACTCGGCGCTTAAGACATCTCGTCTCAACCGCCTACAAATTCTTTCCTCTTTGGCTCGGCGAGGCGGAATCTGGGCCGCGTTGGTGCCGTTTATAGGGCGAACGAGGCTGCTGTTGTGAGTGCTACAGCGTACCCCCTCGTTGGCAAGTGTCCGCATTTAACTAAGCATTTCACTAATCAAAGCTTCACTGCACAGCTGGCTTATTCATACCACGACAACGGGATCGAACTCGGACTCTCGAATACACCGAGCATAAGGAGTCTTGCAGGCGCTTCTGGTGTATAAATATTGGGATTTGGATGCCCATTGAGTCCGCACCGCGAGACACCGGCTTCCTCACAGTTCCTACTACACCCAACCCAGCACCACAACAACCCAACACCAACACCAATTCCCGCAAACCCAACCCCACTCAACATCCATCATCTACGATGGCTCCGCAAACCATCCTCCTAACCGGCGCCACTGGAAACGTCGGCGCAGCAACCATCGAGGCACTTCTTTCTACTCAAGCCTACAACATCAATGCCGTCATCCGAAAGGAGTCCGCAATCCCCCTTTTCCGCACCGAGTACCCCGATGCTGTGGCCTCGAACCGCCTCACCTTCACCCACATGCCCGACATGTCGGTCCCCAACGCCTTCGACACCCCTGCCTCAACTGCAACTTACATCATGCACATCGCCACACCCCTCAGCGGCGACTACCTCCGCGACATAATCGAGCCCACCTGGGCCATCGACGCCAGCATCCTCTCCGCCGCGCAAAAGAGTCCCACAGTAAAGCGCATCGTCTTCTGCGGCACATTCTTGCAGGCCTTCCCCAACGGCATCCTGGCCAAGACCGACGAGACGATCAGCGAGGACTCCTGGACCGACATACCCTTCGCTAACAGCCAGGAGAATTGGAGCAGCGCATACATGTACGCAAAGACGAACGCAGAGCGCCAGATCTGGGCGTGGATGGATGAGAAGAAGAGGACGGGCGGGGTGGGCTTCGATGTCGTGATGTTGCTGCCGCCGCTAATTCTAGGAAAGAGTCGGCAGGTGGGGTATAAGCCTGATTTCGAGGCACCGGGGGGTATTGGGAGGG